>NW_019091365.1:1766323-1898433 GCF_001949145.1 Acanthaster planci
TCTTTTTTTCATGAAACTATTTCACAGAATCGAAAATACACCAATCCCACGACTGAGTGTACATTTTTTACTGTGCTTATCTGCACATTAGTGACCCCGTTGCGTCCATTTCAACCAGGGTAACCTTAAGGCAGACATTCGCATAGTGAAAACAGCTGTGATGAAAGTCTTGTCTCGGCGGTAGACTTCTCCGCTTGGAAACTACAGAATTAGAATAAAAATGGTTGCCTGATGGTGCTAGGATCAATAGATTATGCCACATGATTGACCGATAGTGCTGCGACAAACTCATCAAGCAGATCCACCGATAACTTTGACAGAACATATCGCAAAGGGTAACAACAAAGTTCCATTGAGGTGAGCTCTTGTAGGATCCATACTGTGCCTGGTGCTTTGAAGGAGGCTGGGGTTGACTAGAGCATCACAGTGTGTAGGTCAACAATGTTTGTTTTCCATTTGTATGAATCGCAGATCAGTTTGACTCTTGTTCTTTTTTTTCCGTTACACACCAGCTACAGTATCAATCAGATGTATGCTTGGCGAGCCTAACCATAGTGCTGCGCTTGGGTCTTACACAGGTCGTGCTGGTTGCCAAAGTGAACATGCGCACAGGCAAAATCCAATCAATTGTTCAAGTCATGGATGAAATGGCTTGTGTTTTCGGATGAATTTTGCCGTGAGAAATGTGGAGAGTCAAGGGCAATCCTTGTCTTGGCCCAAGCTGTTGGGGTTATATTATTGTGTAAGCTACGGCTAAACAAAGGTGCTATAAATTCAAATCAACACTACTGCTTACACTCACGAACCATTATTCTCTGTTGTTTCCTCCTCTTAAGTAATGTGTATACAACATGTTGGTAAACAAACAGTGCACGCCCAGGTCTTACATCAAGACTAGGGCAGACCATACTTTTGCGACAGCCCGAACAGGATGCTATCAGTAGAGATTTCCAAGTCAAGAGTGGGCCAGGTTTGCTTATGAGCTACAAAACACGGAAGAAGTTGAGACACTTTTGAGAGGAGGCATCAGTGGCATTGATTGAAACTTGCTCACTGCATGCAGTTGGGCTGGTCCAATTGCAGCAACATATACTCAGAATCATATTCACTGAAGTTGGGACTGATGGTGCAGTTGAGGTGTAGCATTTCAATGTGAGGGTTTGCCCAAGAAAGTGGGTCCTCTTTTCGCACTAGTAATTCTGTTCTTTGATAGCATGGCAGCTTTAAGCAAAGGTGGCGACAAGTTAAAAGCCAGCTTGACAATTCTGAGCCTGTTTAACATCTTACGGTAGTGGTTTATTGAAAATGTGTAACTTGATCATTATGATCTGATGTCATGATCTGGTTTTTTCAATTTCTGAAATTTAACAGAGGAGAGATGAAGTACTTAGCGAGATGGTCCAGTCCCTACATAACACATCACCCTCCTTGCGTCTCATACAACAGCTGAAAGAAATGACAGCTAAAGGTCAACAACTAGACAAGGTGAGGTCAGGGTCCTAACTCAAAAAAACTGCCACCGTAGGTGCACACAGTTACTACACCACAGAGGACTGTGGTATTTTATTTTTACCGTTGAACACTCTCCCCTAGCCTGAGCACAGCCACTAGCTACAGAGACAGAAGGGATTGATATTTGAGGACAGGAACTATTGTTCCTCCATGCCTGTCCTCAGTGGTAGAGTAAAACATGTACGATCCAAATTATCCTGTGGTGCACTGTGAAAAGAAGTCATTATTTGTAGTTATATTTGCAGTTTTCACCGAAAGAGTTTTTAGGCTAAACTTACACCCATAAGTTTGGCTTCCACAAACATAGATTGTGCTGTGCTCTTTTTCATTGGTTGATTGATGAAGGGGGAGAGTTGCTCCAGAAGTTGCCTCTTTAACGCAAATCTGTGTTGATGCAAGATGTTGTGAATCTCCTTTTTCTTTGACCCTCACACAGATTGGTATATTGCAGGTCCCTTATATTCCCTCATTTTGAATTTGGGTACCTTTATCCAAGATGTGATGCTCTCAAGTAGTGTTCATGAATGTACGTACAACTCTCCCTGCCAATCATTGGGTTAGTTACATGTATTTGGAATTTTTTCCCTGGACAGATAAATATGGAAATTCAGAGCCGACTGATGGACAAGGAGACAAGGGATATCATGCATTTAGGCATTCTTGGTGAGAACGGATAAAACAGAGAGAAGGGCTAGGGTGTCAGGAGAGAATAGAAATAGCAATGAACAGTGGAAAAGGTGCATTATAAAATTAAAGGAATTACTGTTTTGCTCCTTGTAAGTCATTGCTGTTTGCTGCGGTGCTTTCCTTCTTATCCTGTTGTCACTTTGCTCCTGCACCTCGGATGCTACTTTACAATTTTCCATTTTTCCTTGTTTAATTTACCATGTGTTTGGGCTTCCTGTCCAGAAAAGGCTGAAACTCGAATTCGTACAACCAAAATTGTTCGGCAGTTTGTAGATGCTTAGGTAGTGTTTTGAAGATGTGGAAATGTTGGACATTTTTCTGACAATTCTGTGATGTATGTGGCTTTCAGAATCCAAGATTTCACAACTGGACTCGCTCAGTTCGCACCTCCAAGCCATCGTGCAGAGCAAGGACCACCTCATCAATCGTCTCCAGCAGCCCTTTGTCGGCGACTACCTCAAAATCGAGGCCGCCTTCCACATGTACGTGAAAGAGCTCTTCCCACTTGCCGCTTCCTGCCTGGCAGAGCTTAGCAGCAACCTGCAAACTATCCAATGGGCTAGCGGGTTTGACACAAAGGATGGGAAAATGGTGAGTCCTCCTTAATCGCCATCTTCTACAATGGAATGGGGTATTCTGATTTTGCCCCAAAATCCTGATTGTGATCAGATTTTATTTCTCCTTCATTTAAAGATTGCACCTTCTTGGAGAAATATTTCTTTGCTAGCCACCTGGTGAGGGACTTTTTTATCTTGTGGTTCTTTTCCCTTGATGTGAAATTTTTGTGAATCGGTGACATTTTCTTGATGCAAACTCTGAACATTTGACATCAAGGGAGATGCTGTAAGGGAGTATCTTAAAAGTTTGAACAGTCCTGTTCCCACTGGAGCGCTCATTTTTAATAGGGAACATGCATAGTTTTCTATAGAAGTGCAGGTGTTCCTCATTAGAACAAGCAATGTTTAATTGGAATACTCTTCTGACGTTATGTTTGACGTAGGCTGTGCTTTGTGAACTTCAGTAACTTCTGTAAATTAACAGGAGCATTATTTTATAAACACGAGTAGCGAATGTGTCATTTTCCTGAACTCTTGACAGGACAAAGCACTGATGGCAATCTCCGCCTCGTTGGCCCATCTCCAAACAAGCTTCCAAACCATCTGCCAACTGCGGAACACACTGGACAATTTGGAGTCGCAGGCTTCCGGCCAAGTTACCTCCAGCTAGAGAAGAACTCTCAATGAAGGGATGCAGTGAAGTTGCACGCTGCATTTCCATAAGAAGCCATGAATAAGAGTGCTCAATAACATTTCCTTCCACTCAATTTATGGGTAAGGCTGGATTACTGGAAAGTTTGCGCTTGACAGCTAGGAATTTTCAGGCCCCTGTAATCTCCTTGCGACAAATGGAACTGTTCGAGTCATTCTCCATGCGTCATTTTTGTGTACCTTGGCATTGAACCATGGATTCATGTTGTACATAAGGTACTACGCATGTGCGCATCTGGCTATGGTGGGTTTTTTTCTTTGGAGGAACCCATAAAACTAATGTAGAGATTAAAATTTCCAGGCTACTTGATTGGGAACATTTCAACTTCTTCTGAATTCTCTGTCTGAGTGATGTTTTGGTATGGAGGCAGGTGGAGGGGGCAAGGGAAAGGAATGTACATTTGTCATCCTTAGCAGTGAAAGTTGTGCATGAAATCCTGTCAATAAACTCAGTCATTCCCATAGCCAAGGATCCAGAACCAAGATTTGGAAGTTGTTCAAGTAACCTTTTATGGCTTTTCTTCAGGGTGAGGCCACATTGTGGGGTCTTTTACTCACTTTTGGAAAGAAAGTGAATAAAACAGACACCCAACTCCCCCTAGTAATTTGTGCCCCTTTTGCTTCACCAAATTGGCCCTTTTAGTTTTTTTCTACAGTTCCTTACAAAATGCTATCCTTGTCTTTTCAGAGAGTGAGTTAGACGTCTCTCATGTACATCAGAGAATGCTCATTGAAAATCCACGAATATTGCTTTGGCAAAAATATGTCTAATGAAGTCTAATTCCATTTTCCAAGCTACAGTTGAAGTGTAAAGATGATTATTAATCAGTTGAACTGCAATTTGTTCACGACCAACACTGCCATTTTCCCTCAGTCTGCATGATGAAGTTATTCATTTTTTGTGAAAAATATTGATATGAAGACGACATATAATACACTCGCAACTGAATTTTGTTTTTGTGGCAGCTGCTGTTATCAGGAATACACTTCTGACTGTCAAATGAATGCAAGATGACATTTTCTTCAAAAAGAAAGCTCTGAGACTTTTTGATGTACATGTATACAAAATCTAGAGACTTTCTATTGGGGGCTGGGGGTCAGGTGGTGTCACTTTAAACTTTGTCCAGGCAGTTCATACCCGGCTTAGCTTAGCACCGAAATCAGCGCGCCTGTAATGTGGGCGGACCTATACATAGGCGCCAATCGTAGGTGTTTGTTGTGATCATTTAACATCTGTCAGGAAAGCCCTTCACAAAGTCAAGCTCTAGAACATTTTGCAGTGAGTCCTTAAAACCTTTCAAACGTCATTATTTGACTAACATTTAGGCCTACATCAGTACTTTCGAACATGATTCGATTCCAGAAACAGAACTTCACAGACGATGTGTAGGCATAGCTCATACCGGCTACGGACCGGACGCTCTAGAGTGTCGTTTATTTGTCGATAAAGCGAATTAAATTCCATTTGCAATCTTTCCAGTGTTTAACTGTTTATCCCGTTGGTAACATTCTATCGTTTCCCAGATAATCGATTTACATATAAGAATTACATAGCCACTAATTATCAGTCAGTCCTGATTTATAAGTATATCACATAAAGTTCGTTCAAGTGTCGACTCTTGCGTCAACGTCACATTCGGCTGATATCGGCTCATGGAAAGTTTAACATTTACCATTCAAAATGCAAGCCGTAGCGAATTTAAAATTTGAACAAAACTCCTTTTGTGGATGGAATTCGGTCAAGTTGAATATATATTTAACTATCACATTAAAAAAGACGCGTTTTATGATGAAAAATTTTGGTCAAAATGAGTTATATATGGTCCTAAACACTGCTTCGTCTTAGGAGCCAGCCACTAAAAATAGCAACTGGATTCCACCGCAAAAATAAAGTAACAAAATAGCGGAGGGTATTGAGATGCCAAAGACGAAGATGTCCTCCCTAAATTTGTGTCAAGTTCTAATTTCAGCTTATTGGAGTTAAGAAGCATCCTTACTTGCATTGAAGAAATTTTTTCTCCTCAGAAGAAGTATAATTTTTGATAAATTGGGCATAAAATGGAGATGCTTTTTTCACAGTCTCCCGTGCTTTTCATTTTATGACGTCAACTTTTTTCTGAGACGTGACCTCTGATAGAGATTGAACACATTCCCTACATTTCCATTTTTCCCCAATTGAGCGACGGAGTCTGAGAATTTACACCGAATGAGGGATAAAGGGAACATTTCACACCATACTGGTACTCAAATATTGTGTTTAATTGTTATAAATGGGTAAAATTGGACGTGAATATTGAACACGACAAAAGCTTATTCCAGGTGAAAATGATTTGTCACAACATGGCGTCGCCCCATTTCTCGTCCTTCCACCCCAAGTTCATACCAGTGTTTCACATTTTCACAGAGACCTGTAATGGAAAGAAGTCATGCTAATTACAAATCAAAGATACAGGTTTAATTTGTGATACGATTTATCGGTGGCGTTACTGTCGTTTTTGTAAAATAAGCGTGTGTTTTTGAGACTGCGAATAAATATTATTCAACTTTTATATTCGCTTGATTTGTCATCAAATTCAGTCGAGTACAGATCAACACATTGCGAACGATGTGAAAGCCTATTTCATCCCGTAACCGGCGTCAGCAATGAAATTACTTTGCGTCTGTTTCTTTGCCAAAAACATCCAGTGGAAAAAATGCCCACTAACACACATTTCCAGTCAGCGGCCATTTTGCGCAAAAATTTCGCGGACAAACCTGTTCGCCTAGCAATCATAATTGGTGACTTATACTGCGTCCGCAATAATGCGATATAAACCTCGGTGCGCTGTGTCTTCATCATGAGTGCTTTATCGCCGTAGCTTTGAGAAGTTCACGTTCAAACCGCAGAATCTAAGTTCTGTGCCTCCATCACAATGGCTGAGCAAACAACTACTGCCAAGCCGGCAAAGCCCAAGAAGGCTGCTCCCAAGAAGAAGGCGACCCACCCGTCAGCCGGGGAGATGATCCAGACTGCCTTGGCCAACCTGAAGGACCAGCCCCGCTCCGGGTCCTCCCTGCAGGCCATTAAGAAATACATCCACGCCAACTACACCCTGCCGGCGAACTACGACAACCACATCAAGCGAGGCATCAAGACCCTGGTGGCGTCCGGGAAACTGGTGCAAACCAAGGGCAAGGGGGCCAGTGGCTCCTTCAAGCTGGACAATCGAAAGGCCAAGGCCACCGCCTCGCTCAAGGCCAAGAAGGAGAAGGCGCGCCAGAAGGCCAAGGCGATAAAGGAGAAAAAGAAGGAGATAAACAAAGTCAAGCGGGAGAAGGCCGCAGCCAAGAAGGCAGCCAAAAAAGCAGCAAAGAAGGCCAAGTCCCCGAAGAAGAAGCAGACAGAGAAGAAGAAGTCTCCCAAGAAGCAAGTCAAGAAGGACAAGAAGCCCGTGGCCAAGAAGGCCACCAAGAAGCCTGCGGCAGCCAGCAAGGCAAAGACGGTGAAAAAGGCCAAGCCCAAAACAACGAAGAAGACAAAGAAGCCAACGAAGAAGACCGCCAAGAAGTAAACAGTTCCGGCCAGCCAGCCACACAACTAAAAAATATCCAAACGGCTCTTCTCAGAGCCACCACATCTTCAAAAAAGCAGATATGATTCTACGTCTGTCAACTACTTTGTCTCATTAATTTTTGTCGATTAAAAATGTTTGAATTTACTTAGGGAGTGCTGTGGGTATTACATGTGTTACATGTTCTGTAAGTCACCACAGACTTGAATGTTATCATCTTAAAACTTTACGACGGGCAGACAATGAAAAGTACATGTACAAGGCAAACGGCAATACATGTACATTGTACATGTATAGCCAAGAGATGCGCCAATAACCTTGGAACGCAACATCCGATTTTTTGCTGGAGTTTTCAATATCAAGAGTTTAATAATATATGTATAGGATTGGCGGCAGTAACGTAGCTAGGGGAAGAGGCAACAGGGCACGTGCCGCCCTTAACAGAAGTCCATTTATATACATATATACATGTAGCTGTATTTGAAATTTTGAATATGTACAAGCCACAATTAGTTTGCTTGCAGTGACCTCCCCCCCCACGAAAATGTGTCCACCTCCGGGTTTACACGTTCAGTAATATCACCCTACGTCGCCGGTTAGCGGGAAAGTGAACCAACAAAAAGCGAGAAATCTAATCGAAACTGCAGAGGCCGTTGAATGTATATGTACCTGTATATATCAAATCCTGATTCTACGCGCACAGAGCACTGTTGAGAAAAGTGCAAGTTTTGACACCCCCCCCCCATATAGTCACGGAAAAATGTTGCATCCCGACTCCACTTCAGCAGTTGTGTACAAAGTCTATGAGGAGTGAAGAGAATTTTCTAAGTATTTCCCAACAACATTGATAAATGTTTCTAGGTCCAGGATTCATGTCTTTCCAACATTTCTGTAATGACTGACTTTATTGAGATGATATATGATGAGAAAAGTGGAGTCAGGATGCAATATTTTTCCCGATAGGCTTTAGAACGCGGTATGTTCACGCCACGGCCACACGGCGCCCCCCCCCCATAATGTGTGAAAAATTTCCTTTTTGTAACCGCCATCTCTGAGGTATTGCTATTGTTTCACACTCATTTTTTTTTGCACGAATGGAGCGATAGAGGCGACAGCTAATTCTTTCGGATGAAAAGAGACGCTTTGAGTAGGTAGGATCGGACAGAAATAAATAGTGAAGTTTATTTGCCTCCTTATTCCTACATACTACCGATGATGTTAACATCAGCGTTCGACACTGCAGTTTTCAAAGACAATAAACCCAATTTAAGGAATGATTGCTTTTAAATTTGTATGTGTTTAAAAAAAAAGAACGTATAGTTCTTACCTTTACGTACTCGTGTCAAGCTGCTAATAGGGCCTGGAACTTCGGAAGACCGGTGGGTTCTATTCTAATTCCACTTGAGGTGAAACGTTTGAGATTATCCAGGATATCAGCGAGTAAAGGTCGTTAAGTGTCTCCATGCAGCAAAACAAATCACTCACTGTCTCATGGAATAGCCATGGCCCCAATAGAAGTACACACGCCTCATGGTGGCGGTTAACATGGGTGTGGCTGAAACTTCAAAAAATGTACTATTACGTAACAACACCGTACACCTTAGTGGTTCTCTACCATTACATCTGTTCAAAGGAATGGGTTTCGGCGTACTTAACGACAGCTTGTACTTTCTATAAATCAGAGACGCTTCGTTCCTGCAAAAGAATGAGGCAGTGGAAACAATATCGTGACGTCCCAGATACAGGTTAATACCCTAGGTACGCGAGTGCGACGCGCACCTAGTACCTCAGGCTTTACACTCTAGTTATGTCTAGACTTTGTTCCTGGTGGTCTAATATATTTATTGTATCCAGCAATATCAAGATATCAGAGAGCGTGTCTTTGCCAAACTTTCTCATGCACAGCCTTTATCCTGAAACCACTTCGGCAAGCGTCATGAAACAAAGTAAACAACCCACACAACTGATGGCATGCCCAGCGGTGCGGCGACGGGGGGGGGGTGCATGTACAAGTTTTTCTATCAAAGCCAATCCCTACGAAATCGATGATACAATCATCTCAATTGATTATCTGTTTACTTCTACACTAAATTAATGGAAGTAAAAGAAATCCCACCATAGACAGCTTTACCCCTCATAAGAATTAGATAGTACACCAGCGGACCCTTTCCACCTCATATTTTTTGAACAAGGGCAACGAAACTTGTGCTTATCTTAAATCTCTTAAACCTGTTCAGTGATGTGAAAAGATTACGTGTGCCGGTACTGAGAGATCAGCAGTTCACCTTTCATTAGCATGCTAATGATAGCGAAGGTTTACTCCAGAGATCATTCGCACGTTTCTATCTGCCTTGAGCAGAAGCACCCCCTCATCGGTTGAAAAGAGCCATGTTGGTCGGGGGGATTCAGTTTGGTGGTAGCGACGCGCGCGTAACGTGTGCATTTTCATAGTCGTTTCCGACCAAAGGAGCCTCCGTTGCTGGGAAACTTGCACCCTCTCTTGGTCCAGCTCGGGACTCATAGTCCTACTCTCCAATCTTTACACAGGCAGATATTTCACTGATACAAAAAGTCATTATTTAACTTCTGTTTAAAAGAGTCTGCTGTATCCCAATTAATCAAATAATAGTGCTTCTGAGAAAACTCGCAGGACAGTTAGTTACGGAAGCGCATTGCTGCCAACGCGGAAACATTATTTTATCTCGTTTAAATGACTCCTCCCATTTAAACGATTTATCATCTCGTTTAAACGCGATATAGCTATCTCGTTATTTCTTATTGTAGCTCGTTTAAACGCAGTATCATTTAAACGAGATAGCACTGTCGTTTAAGCGAGATAATACGTCGTTTAAACAAGATGAATTTTTTTTCGCGTTGGCAGCAATATGCTTCCGTATTACGTAGAGACAGAAACTCCTACAGAGGCCAGTTTATTGCAAAAACGTGATATTTTATTCAACTTTTTTGCTCCATTCTTCACCTCTACTAATTAACACACGAAAAATACGAAAAATACAAAACAAATCTCAGACATTGGTTTTTCATGTAATTCGTTCAAATTTGAATGTTCAGACCATACTCGTACCATAATGTGCAGTAAAAAAAGATTTACTGAAGTACATATACAGCGACAAAAATATAATGTACAAAATAATACAAGCAAGAGGCCTCCAATTTGCTTCAAATAATGGGTTGACTTTACATTTGAAATTCTTTTAGGAACATTATCAGCAAAAATTGCTACTTATTTTTAATTTTATGACGAATAAAAAAAACAAATGCAAAGCTTAGCCTTCTCTTTTGAAAAAGGAAAGGATGCCTAAATTTTTCCTGCAAAGAAACTTTCTTCTCGAGGCAAACAATTCTTTTGAAATGAAAATATTCTTCTCACCTCGGTCCTCTTCGCAAATGCAAAGTATTAGCAAGTGACTACAGATGCACTTTGTGAGCTCAGTGGCTTTTTTACGATTTGGCTGCAGAATATTTCTTCGAAATCAACAATACAAGAACAACTGTTGGCTCACAGGTATACCTGTGTAGCACTAAGATGCCATCAGAAACACGCAGCCAGTGATTGAGACAAGAAATAATGCAATGACAGTCAAACTCAAAGACAGAATTACAATCTAAGAAACCAAAGAAAAAGTCAATTTTTTAGAGAGCGAAGATGGATAAAATGTAAGGCACTTTTAGACATTAAAAATATCTGGCAGAACCTGAGTTGCTGTAGGAATATGTGTACTATCAGTTGGTTTTGTAGAAACACCAATTATTTCTCACACAACACGAGCTTCATTTCAGCATTTTCTTGGCCTCATCAGTAGGGAAGTTCCAAACTGCAGCTACAAGGGGATGGGGGGGTCCCTCAAACACCCCCACCCACCATGTTATGTCTCATACACCTGCCTTGATAATGACCCACCGGAGTTATAAAGGGTCTCCTTTGTGACATTCACGACCAATCACTGTAACTGGAAAAATATTAACCCATTCAACATGTCAGGAAAGCAGAATTAAACCTCTGACCTCCCACCGTTCTCCGACTGCAGATTTCTCTCAAACTGAGCTGTGCAAATGAGTGGTGGCTGGGTCGTCTTCGCCATGTCATATGCATGTCTATGGGAAGCGGCTAACACTGCTGAACGGTGACTTCCATTGATGACTTCCAGACATCACTTTCACAACTTAAGTTGCCCAAGACCGTGACACTTCGGTGCAACGTTTCCGTTTTCCAGAGCACGAAAAATTTCAAATCTCCTATCAAAGTTTGGAGTTGATGCATTACCATCACTTCTAACAGTAATACGGGCATTTCACAATAGTGTGCCCTCTAAGAGTTTGCAACCCGTTGACTAATCACAGTGCGTGAAGTCTGTTGACATAGGGCACGTTTGGAAACGGTCCGCAGATTTCGCACCTTGTGATTGATCAACATGTTGCAATTTCTTGGAGACATACTCTTGTGAATCGCCAGTATTGTCCGAAAATGAGTTTGGCATCACAGGCAGACACGGCCAAAAACAAAGCCAAAATTTGGGAAATAGCAGCAGTCTCCTCACCCACTTTCAACTGGGTGTGTAAAAACCCAATTCTACCAGCATGGGAAAATTTGCACTGCTGAAGGCAAATTCATGCATGGAAGTGGTGCATCGCCATCTGTATTCTTGACACAACTCTTTTTCTGCACTGAACGTTTAACAGATGCATTGTACTGAGGTGTCTTATGGTTGCGATAGAAAACTACATAAAAATGGACAGGCTTTTCTTAAGCATGCCAGGTTTTCAAGTAAATGATGGTGGACAGGCCAACGTTTCCCCTTTCTACAGTGATGCCATTGTCTGAACAAACAGGATTTCAAGTCTTCTCAGAACATCGTCCAATGCACTGGTAAGTCAGTAGCTTCCATCTACATCCTCCACAAGCATCTCCCAGCACTCAAGTAACATATCTTGTTTGTTGCCATAGCAATCTATGACGTTTTACTTGGCACCTTTGGTATTATGGAAATAAAAAAGTCTCCTGGCTTCATTTTTCAATGTGGCCAGGCTCCAACTTTGGCCTCCTAAAAGTTCTCCAACTGTATCAGCAGCCTCCTTGGTTGCTTGGCAACCACTGGTTCTTCCTCAGCAACCGTCTCCGTCACATCCTGCCTTGCCTCTTCAACTCTTGGTCACATCCTCCATGGCATCTGTAAAGCTCTCAGCTCCATCTTTCTCCTCCTTCAAAGCTACGGCCACCGGATCCTTGGGCTCCTCCTTGATGACCGCCTCCATCTCCCTCCGTTCCTTGGTGATGGTCTCCTTGAGGCGGTCCAGCTGCAACATGGTGCGCACGATGACAGACTGCGAGATGAGACTGAAGTCGTACATATTGACCACGTGAAGAAGGAAGTTACGGTACAGGTTGCGGCGGAGGAGTTCCCGGCCTCGCTTCTCAATGAAAAGCTGACAAGCGAGCGGGATGTGGCTGTCTGCTATGAAACTGTGAGGAAAAAAAACATGCCAGTAACTTTCAAGCCAAAAAAAATGCAAAATAGTTTTAACAAAGGGTAGATCCAAAACCATTTCGATGTGGGGGGGGGCAAAGGTTTATGAATTTCTACATGTAACCTTTTAGGGTCTTTCTGATGGGTGAGGCTCAATTTGGGGGCATTTTACTTGAAGGGAAGGCAACAAAATAAAAGCCAAAATTTCCTTTCCTTTTTTTTTTCAAAATCTAAACATCTTTTTGTTTGTCCCCCCCACCTCGATCTACCCATGGTTCTAACCCTGCTCCTTGGGCATTTTTAGGGCAGCAACTCGATTCCTTCAAAATAAGAAACTCTGCAGTAAAACCATTTGCTGCACTGAGTCAATACTGGGATTCGAGTCTCATTTCCAGTAACATTACCTTGGATTTGAAACTTGGATGTGCAACTGTTCAGAGGTTCCCCAAATGTTGTCCACAGCAAATTCTGTGGACATCCACAAGAAATTACAAGTAAAACCTAGAGACCCAACCTTTTCACTTAGCCCAAAACCAAACACATGTGCAAAAAACTCTCCTTTGAAATGTGAATACCAGGATTAAAACGTTCAGTCTGAAGATGACAAATTGCAAAACCTCAACTGAAGTAAAGGATCGAAATGCAGCATTCACAAGCTGAACACTTGGATTACTTACTTGTGTTCCATACAATGAAGATTCCAGAGTTTCATCAGTTCTTTCTCACCCTCATTGACATCAGTAAATTCATCAATCATCTGCCAACAAAGTTACCATTCAAAAAAAGGCACAGAGGGTTTGCATGACTGTAGAAATAACTGGAATCTGAATTAAAACATTCAATATAGATTTTGTCACATCCCACCACAGATTAAACAACTTATGAACTGTCCAATGAGCCAATTTGGTATTTCAACAGAGCATGCCCCAAATGAAGTGCGTCCAAGGTCATTTGGATGCACGTGGCAGGTCAGCCCCATCAGTGCAAACTTGCACGTGTGCTTTGTGCCTGAAAGATCTCACTTTCTGAAATACCACACGGGCTCATTTGGACAGGGTTCCCAGCAAAATTCCCCAATTTTTTTCCCTGATGGAAGTTAAAAATTCAAGGATCATCATTTTGAATTTGACCTATTTCTTGCTTGAGACATCATGGGGTTAGTCTGGTGTAACAGGAGAAACACTAGCTCTGGAGGCAAGGGGTGCTACTCCCTTTTGGCTTTGTAGTATGATAGTGTACACTATAGGAGTTCAAGTTAAAGGTTATAAGGTTATAGATGCACCACAGCTACATTGGTACAGAGAGAAAGAGACACTTATTACAATTACACTAAGCCATACTACAAAGCCACCACAGCCATGCAATCATCTAGGGAATTGGCTGTTCGGTATGGACATGAGACAAGAAAGTCTGTCCACTGGACAAACAAAATTCCCTGATTTTTCCCTGATTTGAGGGGCTCTTCTCAAATTCCCTGGCTTTTATTCAGACTGGAAAAGGGGAAGTCATTTTCCAGGTTTTCCCTGATTTCCAGGTTGGCTGGGAACCCTGTTTCAAAGACAAAGATGACCTGCAAAGTGTTACTAACACTGCTCCACAATGCAAGTGCAGGTTTAAAATGCAACTGTTTTTGGCGAGTTAAATACTGTACAGCATTGCTGACACATCGGGGGGGGGGGGATTACTATCTTTAAACACCACCTATGACACTGCATTGGTAATGTTGGCTTTCACAAAACAGTTCACATGGATAAGTTTAAAAGTACGAATGGAAATGAACCAAACAAACAAATAACAAACAACAAGACGGGGGATACTGGCAATGATCAGTGATAGTGCTACCCTGGTCATCGGATTCACCTCCAAGAATAATTTTGCAGTCTTTATCTACAGGAGTCCACAACCCACAGGGAGTCCAGAGAACCCATACTGGGCTATACACTTATTTGGCGACAAAAATTAGAAGCCATGACTGCAATGGTGCGACTCTTGGTGGCAGGTCGCACGTGCACATTACATGCCTCTTAAACCAAAGAAAGTATGACTCGCCACATGCATGCGCATGCGCCTCGAGTTTTAAGTGTTCGGTAATGGCAAGTCCTTGAATTAGTCTACAGAACAATAAAGATGTGAGATTGACGGATTGGCTGACCATGCTTGTCCTCTGCTGAAGCCAGAGAGGGTCAATCTCATCCTCGCTGTCCAAGTCCATCTCTTGAGGTCTGATTGGTTGCAGCGAATGGGTGTGATAGTACATTCTGTTTAATGGAATACGAGAAAGGAAAATGCAAGAATTCTGAGATTTGACTAGAGAGGCATAAATGCTAAACAACAAAACAGACAAAAGAAATAACCTTTTTATACTGATCTATGACAATATCATATTTGAAAAGTAAAAAAAATGAAAATGAAAACTTTTACGTAATTATGAGCACCTACATCAAAGTGTCTTCTTCTGCAATTAGTGCCCTCTCATGGAGTCCACAAAACATAAAAGATCATGTCGTTCTCCTTGAATCACAGGAACCCACATTATTCCTTGGTGGCAAATGGTAAATTGTGATAAAGTGTCTTGCTCAGGGATACAGCTTTAACAAGACCAGCTCAAAACCAGTCATGAGAAGCGTACAATGCATGGCATTTTGGCAAGTGCCCTGTATCTGCTTGGCAAGTGTTTTCTGTGCTTCATGACATATACTCACTCACTCTAATTAACAAAGATCAACACACCGAACCAAGTTCCCTCAGACATCTCAAAATCAAATTTCCAGGATTTTCTAGGACTAAAATATGACAATTTCAATAACGTTTAATTCCATTTTCCAGAAAAAATTGTTTGGTATTATGAACTGGAAGGCAGAAGTATAAACTGACCAACATAACCTGCAAATTACAAATTTTCTGTTATTGCATCAAAAGCAGTCTTTCAAAATAACCCTTGCAGGATCTTGATTTTCATGACTTCTCCATGACTTTTTTCCTCTTACAACAGAATCCCAGGACATCTTATTTTGTCCCGATTTCCAATGGCTTTTCAGGTCAACTTTTTCCCAGGATTTTCCATGACCGTCAGAACCTGCCTGGAATACCAGGCTACAGAACCTCCAGCATGACATCAGCCTAATTTTTTCATATCAAGTTCTGTCTGAAACCGTAAGCAAGACATCTTACTGACCTATTATGCCCTGAGATTTGTGGTCTGGTGATGAGGTAGTCTTTGTTCTCTCCTTCCTGGAATTCAGCAAGAGTTCCGAGGGGTCGCTTAGTGTATCTGCACCGGAAATTATGAAGAAGTCAGGAAATGTACAGGTTTACACATTGCAAACTCTTGGAGGTGCATTATTGTGAAATGCCCGTATTCTTTCCTAGCAAAAGCCCAAAATGTCCACTGGACCAATGTAAATAAAATACAAGTATAAAATTTTAAATTCCAACAAGTTTCTTCCAATAAAGTGACAGAATAAGGTTAACACACATTCCATTTTGAAGTTGTTTGCTGAACGTTATGAGAGAGTGTAATGGGAAACAATATAACTAAGGACAAGGCTAACAAGCTATTCCGATAAAACAGTACGATAAAATGGCTGTCAAGTCTTGTGTTAAAACTTACTTGACAACCAGGATCTGGGTGACCGGGCTTCGTCTGCACGGACCGTTCCGATGGAATGCATAGCCTGTGTGAGATGTAAGGTTCTGTGGGTTTCCTGCATACGACCCGTCGTAGTGTTCATTTATTGTCACGTCTATTCTGGCTCCATTTGGACAAGGCTGTAGGAAACCAAGCGGAGGAACTCATTTGGGGCAGTGGATAAAGTTGGGGAGCAACACTAATGTCAGTTGTGTTGACATGATCATCTCTTGGTAATTTTCAAACCCTCCCTTTAATGGTTTCAAACTGGAAAGAATCTGGTCTACATGCCCGGTGAAGTAGAAGCACACAGGGATTTCCTTTGTTGAAACTCAGAGGAGGTTCAAACCCTTTCTGGGGAGCACTGTAGAGTGCCGCGTGATATCTACACTAACTCATCAGGCTTTAGTGCTTCCCATTGAGTTGGTACACACTTTGAGGCTGGAAATAGTCTGTGGAGGTTGAGAGTGTGTGTACCCATCAATCGGCCATGGGCTACGGCAAGGCACTGTAGCAAATGCTGGTCTGCAGCGCAGCATTGGAGGGACGATGTGGTAAGAATGTTGCACAAATCTTGAATAAATGACCACCAAGGGTCAGTCTTTGTAAAGTCCAACTTTGTAAAAGACAGTGGTTGTCGTATCTTGTCCTTATAAAAAAAGAAACGGTATTTTCAGTAGAAAATAGTAACACATGCCTTGGGTTAAGAATGACATGGAATAACACCATTACCAAGTGGTTGAATCAACTGAACACTAGCCTTGGATATTTGTTTTGATGTTGTTTTACCCAGCAGATTTACAGGGATTCCGTGTATCATTTTAAATTAAAACAAAAAAGCTCCCAGAACTCACCACATAGGTGAAATTGAATCGGCTGTGACAGGTGGTGAGATGCTTGAGCAGGCTGTACAGCTCCCGGCAGTTGATGGAGCACCAGGGGCACAGCATGTTGTCCCTGGCCTCTGTCTGCTGCCGTGTGTTGTTGTTGTACAGGAACTGGTAGAAGACGTGCTGCGGGTGGTTGGCGTCACTGTCTGCAGCGGTGGCAGAAGTGGGATCCCTCTTGGAAGCATTGATGCGAACCGGGGACCGATGATTGGTGGTTTTTGCAGAGTCGTCCCCAGAGCCTGATTCACTACTGGCATCTGGCAAGGTGAGACAAAGATGGATACGTAGGTCAATACACTTCTTCCATGGTTAGTTTAAGCATTATGAATACTATTCTTCTATAAGAAGCATTAATAACCATGACTTCAACATAGCATATTCTTGAGAGGGCATACAAATGTACCAATTTAGCTTTAAAAATCTCAGAAATTATCAGCCGTTTATTCTCTTCAGAGGTAGAAAGGCACAGAAGTCACCAGTTCACTTGATTTATTTTGGGGAACTTGTTCTATCTTACATTCACAAATGTCAAAGTCCAGGAGAAAATTTACCAATTGAACTCACAATTAAAAAACAAAAACACGCACACAAACAAAAAACGAGCTGGTGACCTCAACTCCTAACTATGAGAAACACAGTGACTGGAACCCAGCATAAAACCCAAGAATAATAAAAACTATGTATAGATTTATGTAATGCACTTCTGTTCCTGATGGACTTTCGATGCACTGTTCCCAGTATTAACCCTGCTCAATGGGACCAGAGAAATCCTCACAACCATTTCAACCGATCGGGGTGTGTACAACCAGCGTTGCAACCATATCAGGCGATACCATGTTAATCCACCAAGGATGAACCTCTCTGCCCTCACAGGTGCCCATGTAGGTTCTTAGGTGGAGAGAGGCAAGAGCTAATATACCACCCCATGCACACCTTCTCGCAGTGGGATGCCGTTACTGCTGCCTGCTAGCTGGGAGGGAAGGCCGTTGGAGCTACTGGCCAAGGTCCCCAAACTTGAAAGCGAGGTGGCCTTGTGGTGACTGGACGACGGCTGAAGGTGCATGGAAGAGCGCAGCGCGGTCTCACTCCACTTGAGGTGGAACTTCAAGGTGGGCTGGTCTTGGAAAGACTCAAAGGGGACTACAGGCTGTAACAGCAAACAAAAGAGACAAGAACATCCAATTATTATGACACTTCATCATTTTGTCATCAACTTTAGGAGCTAAAACACATACGGCCAAACAAAAGATAGCTGTATTTCCGGTTACCCGACCCAACCTAGAATATTACGTGGAACTTATATCTTTTTATTCGACAAATCAATGAAACATAAAAACTTATGGTGCCTTGCCCCGAGCCTAATTTTGTGTACATCATCCTGTACATTGTAATATTTTAATTTTTTTTTAATGAGATGGACGGCTCTTGTGTTTTGTATTTCAACAACCAGCTGCTTTACTACTCAATCACAGTGCTGATATGTAATATTGATGTGCACATGTACAGTACATGTATTAATCTAACACTGACTTAGTACCCGTTACAAATTTACGCCCCCCTCCCCCTAAAAAATATGGATCATCATCCAACCCTACATTTTTCGGCTATAAAAATTTAGAGTAAAAAAAAATATTTTACCCAACCAACCACTCTAATTATTTTTCAGTGTAATAGGAGACACAACTAATTTTTTGTTTGGCCTAACTAAAACTGATAAATGAGTCACTGCAACTGCTCCTAACTGTGGCTAATTTTTTCTTCGGATCAGGAACTTGATGGGCAAATCTTTCTTGTTTACAAAAGCAAAATAGGAATAGCAACCTTTCAACGATTGCTGCAAATGTCCAATGGCATCAACTGAAAGAATGATCATACGTGATTTCCCCATTTATTAGTATTTTGCAAAAACGTGTTCACACGTTGTTTATGATACAAACCAAATGTAACACAATGCAGAAATACTGCCAGAAAAATAAAACATTCTCTCCGTGAGAATTTTTTGGCCAAAAGTTGGATTTCGTTGTACCTTTCCATCCATTAGCGTTTCCCACGATGCATGCCTGCCGTTGGTGGTGACCTTGGGCCTGACCTCTTGCATGGCGACCTCATAGTCTCCATTGGTCAGTAGGCAGTTCTCCCTGTCCAACACCACCAGCTCAGAGGTGTAGGTGAACGTGTCCGTGTGGCCAGGTGCGTGGTCTCGGCGAATCAGCCGTCGCCGTTTTGTCGGCTGCTCGTCTGGAAAATGAAATGGTGACAATGGACTAACAGTTAATGTGACCGGGTCCAACACAATGAGTCTTACGGCTCATTTTCCAGTAACTTTATTTTAATGTGGATCTGAATGAGCAAACGGAGCTCTTTCTTTTGATACAACACTCAGCCTGTCATCCTGATGAAAATGGACACTAGGTGAGTGAAAAAAAGCATGGGTTTCAGATGATTTGCGTCATGCAAGACTCTTTTCAAGGCCTTCAACTCAACGGTGGTTTGGGCGTCTTCTGACTGATTTTGGGTGGGTGAGAATAGTTTGCATTTGAATTCTCAGTGCAGCTGACCCTGTCCTACTGGTCAAGAGCCCATCATGTGGGTGGTTTTTAACAGATGGTAGAAGCGCTGTCGGTTACTGAACACATTCCCAATTTCAAATGAAAATTTTTGACTTTCTTTATGGACTGTAACCCTCATACATGATTATCATCATTGTCACATAGGCATGTGCAATATCCCCAATGAGCCCGAGATTCACAGATTAAGAATTTCATACTACATTGGCTCAGATGCCTCCTGCAACGTATGGCAAAGCACGTGCCAATTTCTCTGTCGGAGATTTTGTATGGCACACACGACAAATGTAGCAAGAGGGGTGTTCCACAAAACACGGGATATTAAAGGGTGATTAACAAACACTTGGAAAAATATGAATTATTTGCTGAGTTTTTAATTTTTTGCCAGAAAAAGGTATGAATGGGAAGAAAAGTGTGGTTTGGTTTCAAACCAGTATGCTTACAGCTGGCTGGGGCTCAGTCCATTATCACCCCTGGCTCCTGGATGGTTTTAACCACATCCTGCCGGGGAGCCCGGTTTCGGGTACCTTGGGTATGTACGCACAGCCGCGATGCCCGAAATCGGACAAAAGAGCTGAGGGCTTTGTAACAAAAGACCATACTCGGAACAAAAGACAGAGCTGCTGGGTATTGCCAATATCTTTCAGTTGTCAATAGCGGAGGAAATCCGTCATTGTTTTGAAAGATTATACCACTGTTTGTGGCATTCAGCGCCAGCAGATTACCCCAGAGACAAAAGTGCTCCTGCACTCCAGTGATGAGCGATACAATCACACTGCATGTTAATTTGGCCCCTATTGAAAAGATGCCAGCAGCGTACTGTGCCAGTTTCGGGAACAAAAGAAACTTATGTAACACCACACAATTTGCGCTCTTTTTACAAGGCGGCAGGCCTGGCTGAAATACTCTGGCATCAATAGATGTTGTCTGTCAGATTAGAATAGCCACCAGACAGTCACTCAATGAGGTTTAGGCATTCAGGAAAAAAAGATAAGAATTTTTGAAGATTTTGAAAACTGAAGATATTGAAAAAAAATATTGAAAAATGTAGGCACTGCATTTTTAAAAGCACCCAGCAGGAAATGGTTAAACATACTTATTAAAACCATTCCATCACATTTTCAACATTTCATTCCTTCAATAATAATAATAACATGTTTTTGAAAATAACACAAAACAAGCATTACTTCTGCTCAAGGTGAAGTGAAATCCATTGTTACCCCTATTAACAGACCACGAGACCAATTTTGGCAGTCGATACCAGCGAACATCCGACATCCACCCTCACTGGGACCCATCTATTGAGAGTCCCAAATTTTTGGACTACATAAATGAGCCAGTTCGGTATTTTCTTTATTTTGGACATTATTTTGGACATTTCATTATTTTGAAACAGTAGAGCTCTACAAAAAGGCCTACCTACCCTGATCCTCGCTCACATCTCCGTTGCATAGATTATCACTGCTGGAGTAGTCCCGGCCAAGCGACCTTTCACCTTGCACCCTCAGCAGCAATATGAAGGACTTGACCGTCTGGCCATTGGAAGGGCTGAAAGTACTGCTGGGGACCGACAGGCACGGGGTTTGGTCATGGGCCGTCGCCGTGGAAATGCCGTTGACAGGAACCTTTTGCCTGCCAAGAGAGACTTGCTTGACTGGTGATGATACATCCTTTAAAAAAAAATTCACAAAAGAACAGAATCAGCTAATGGTGAGCTCAACTGAGCTTTTGAAAAAAGTATTCAATGCAGAAATGACAGAGATATTTTGTGAGAAATGAGAGATCTCAAGCAAAACATTTGGAGAATCTTTGCAGGGACTTAACAAAGATATGGCCCAGCCACTAGCTCTTTACACAGCACTCAGTGTCCCTTGAAGATTGGAATCCACACCATGCGTTATTAGCTTTTCCCACAGAGTAGGATTTGGGAAGGTCGGTATGCTCCCAGTCAAAATGTCTAGACAGTTTGAGTTCAATGAAAGCTGTCATTTAGAACCTGAACTTATGACAGACAAAACAACAGAATGAAGCTAGTTCATGACTGTATTCAAACGAGGACAGAAGTACGAATTGGTGACTTACCTTTCTTCTTTTGTGGCAAACTTTGAGTAGGACAGCCTCCACAGATACAAAGCTCTCACTAGTCAACTCTGAGATCAATTCAAGAACGGGTGAAAAAAGTTAAGTCTGGAATCAGTGCTGAATTCAAGCCCATCACACGTCCTTTCATAGATCCAGTCACAAGTCTTTTCACAAGACCAGCCACAAGTGAATGGCCAAAACAGAGACAAAGGGATGCCTTTGTCCCAGTTCATTTGAATAATCTGCAACCTGGCTGAAGGCTGGAAGTTTAGTGATGGGCTCGCAGGGACTTGTGATGGACTTGACAACAAGTGGAATTACGAAGCTGAGTTACTGCGAGAAAGGCTAAGCATGTGTTTTATTGGCTCCTTAAACGAGGAACCAAAGGTCACAGGAATCTATGCTTGTTATGGTAACCTGGCTTTCTTTAATGCATTGCTGTTCTAAAAATTAACCATAATATTATGGAATAAAAATGATTATCTGCAGCACTAAAGATGGAACTTTTCAGTTTGTATGATGTGGCATTCCAGAAAAAACTTCTGAGGTGGTATAAATAACTTCCAATCTTTTTTCTCTTCTGTCGATTTAAGAAAGCAGCACAATGTACCACCGACTTAGATTGCAAATGCACAATACAGTAAAACCTTGTGAAGCTGAATCTCAGGGGAACAGATAAAACGTTTAGATCATTTGAAATTTCAAAATTGTTGACGCAATCAGAGGATTCTTTGGCGACACCTACCTCTTGTTTGGTGGAATTCATTGAAAAATATATTCATATACTCTCCTTGTGTTCTGAAAAATCAAAAGCCAGTGATTGACCACATGAACAACTTTGTAATCCTGTGAATTTTCAAAGTAAATAAATCCGTTTTGGAATTTTACAAAGTACAATTTTAATCTGAGTCTGTGTTGCAGTTGCCAACTGAAAGGGATTTCTCTTCTTCACTCTTGAGCAGTTCACTTTTACAATTCAATTGCTAGATTCAGTGTCTAAATGTTACATACACAGAGTGGACTTCTGCACAAAAGAAGTCTACATCATGTGGGGTAAGCAGACACTGTGTGGACTTACACAGGTCCATACAGTGTTTTCCCTTATAAGAAAAACCTCTGAAGAGGCAGTTTTGGGTTAGGGGGATCTGCAGTAAAATGAAGAGGAACAGTTCAAGAAATCAGCATCAAACATCCAGTTCAAAACAACCAATGTAGAAGGAGAAATAGGAAAATTCTGCCTGTGCTTTTTTAACTGCACAAAAGCAATGGAAAGTCCACACAAGGTAGGTAACGTAAACATGGGTGGCCTAACAGGTCTTTCGAGATGAATCATGAGACTGTTTTGGGGGAAACAGCTTATTCAATGGGTAGCATCTTCAAGCTTTGTGGAACTTTGGAAATTATGTTTAAATGAAAAGTAAATGCAAAAATGTACACACACAAGTAGCAGACAAGTAGGTCTTGTCCAGCGCTCAACCTGGTTTTTTTTTGCTTTGAGCATGCTTGACATGTCCAGATCAGTGATGAGATTGCAGGAAAATGCCAAATCCACGAAATAACCAGCAGAGGTTTGAGGGCCCCATAGTAGTATATAGTCTATGGTATAGATAAACTTCTGTTTGCCTACATGTATCAGCACCCCTTAAAATACCCACTTTGTGCTCAATATCAACTTTTATATATAAAAACACCTTAACACTAACCCCTTAGGCCCTTTTTGCTAGGGACCCTCCTCAATCCTCCAGAATCCTCAAATATGGGAGGTGAAAAAATGACATTCTCCCTCAATCCTCCAAAATTTCTTGAAATGTTACTTGGAGGTGTGCCTATTGCCTCAATCCTTCAAAATCCTCCGGCAACTCCTGTCATTATGTTGAGGCAGTGCAAATGGCATTCTTGAGCAGTGCGGTTGATTCAAAAGAAATATTATGCTGAATGTATGCATGACTAAGCAAAAACAACACGATGTCTCACCAGGGACCTTCATGCATGGCATCCTTTGCAATCAGCTATGCACTTTTGCCATTCACCCTCAATCTTCCAAAACCCCCTGAAAGATTTTGGCGCATTGAGGAGGGTTAAACACAGGATTTTCCAGATTTTAAAACAGATTGTTTGAAAAATCCTTAAAATCAGGACAATGCTGATGAAAAGATCAGGAATGAAAACTCTTGACAAATCTCAGCCCTGTTGAGCACTGTTTTTACAAAGTGGCTTTTGATTACTTGAATAGATTACTGTAACAAATTATGAATACATAAATCAAGAACACAAGCGGTGGAAAAATAAGTTTGAGGGCCAAGATAGGTCCCTCAAAAACCTTGGGATTCAGGATCGGACCAAGTTAAGCCTTTTGGAAGACTGAGAACTGCTAGATGTAATACTATGCCCGAGTTACTCTCACACTTGTCAAGTCTATAAAACTTTGGAAGTCTCTGAACTGTCTTCTCTTACCTCTCTGCGGATGCAGCTCGTTTCAGCTTGGCTTCTTCCTTCTCAAGTAAATTATCCGATTTGAATGATTTCCTGGGGGAGAGGGAGAAAACCCAGAAAATACAAGCAATGTCAAGTTGAGGAAACATCATTTAGGAGAAGGTAAATGCACACAAACCACACATCATCTGTTTTATTCTTTCATCTTTTTGCAAAGCATTTAAATTCAATTTTCCGTGGAAATACCAGTATACACTAAACTCTAATTTCCATGGATGATCTGCAAAAAATTGAACAGTAGATCAAACAATGACATAATTTTCCTGAGGCACTTTCAAAAGTAACCATGTGCACTTGAAAGTAATATTAAATATGATAAGATTCTGTTCTTTTGCATGTAACTGCCAAGATTCTTTCTCACTTCACACTATTATTTATATTTGAAGCATCGGCTCAGTTTTGAGTTCATAAAAGTTTTTCAGCAGTAAAAAGAAGGAGCAGTGCTTTGCATTTTCCTTCAGGTGTCAGCTATTTCATGTGGATAACTGTTAGGACTGAGTTCATGTCCAGTGATCTATAAAAACAGGGATCCAATGAGTGTTTCTATCATGAGTGGAATTTGTGGTTTGTTGAGCACTCGATGGTCGATTCAGTGGCATTGTTACAGCACGTGTACTTCTGCACAGAATGTTTTATACAACACCTACATAAATCCCTGTCATCTGATTGGTGGATAATTGATTACATGACATTGAATTATTTGTACCAACACACAGCACATTCACAGCGTGCACACAGAGTGCAAAAAGATCAATGGGCATTAGGAATGAATAATGAACACCCTCAGATCGATTGCACTGCAGCTTCTAGTGGCACAAGTTTCTTCAAAGCAAAATGACGAGCGATCAAGCTCCGCCGTTCACAATTCTACTGAATAGTTATAAGAACTTGTTTTTGCTTGTAAAACTGATGCTGCCAACATAAGGAAACAGATAAAATGCTGCAAGACAATTAAACAAGTCAGAAGTAATCATTAATAATATCGGAAAATTAACAGATTCACAACTGGAAAACTTCCAGTTTGAATCAGTTAATTAATCCAGTTGCACTCAGAAAATCAGATGACAAGGATTTGTTATATAAAACAAACAATGAATGTTTCCCATTCGTGCAATGATCAGAATAACTGCATCCGGAGACAGATGAAACGATCTATTCCATGAGGCAAAGCCGAGGAAATAGACCGCCGCATCTGTCACCTCATGCAACTATTCTTACCATCGCACTCATAAATATTCATTATTGTATATTAGTTTACCTTCTGCTGGTCCTTAGGCATCTCTGGGGCATGTAACTTAATGTCCGATGAAGGAAGATTGGCTGCAAATTTATGCAAAAATGAAGTTTATTCAAAGGGCAATATTTATTAGCGGGAATAAAAGCAATGTGACAAGCCACAATGAATTCGACCTGTTTGTGTCTCCTAATGTTTTGTTTTGGTTTCGAATTTCTTTTAAAATTCATGAAAAGGGAAGGCATATATATAGAAAGGCTTAGCCCCTTCCAATAATATCATTTATTTTGAAATGTGAAAATTACTTTGTTCACTCTCAATACAAAACAGCCAAGACACTTCAGAATATTATGTGGCATTCAAGACTCTGAACAAAATGTCGGGAAACAACAACAAAAACTTAAGTAGCCAAAATATATAAAATCAAACAAGTTCAACAACTAACCAGAATTCCTTTTTTTTGGTGTTTTTTCTGACTTTAGGGTATCCTTTTTCAAAAGAGAGGGAAAATGTACCATAACGTAGAGCCTCATATAATACTTACTGCAATTTGATTTCTTGTTCGGAGAAATCGATAAATTTGAGTTGGTTCTGAAAGACAGTAAAAAGAAAAATGACAAAGTTAATAAATTTCTCTAACATTTTAATAAGGATGTAAATGCAGGACCTAAGTTGAACATATGGGAAAGAGTTTCATGTTCGGACAACATACCCCTGTGCATAAACCTATGAGACTTGTCTGAAAAGACCTAAGTGTTTTTAAGTACGTTATAACTTTCTGATGACTGTTATAACATTTTAAGGGAAAATAAGTGTTGCCTGTATACGGAACTCTTACTAAGATGTGTCTTTTTCTACCACCATGACCAGTGCTATATGATTCAGAAGTTAATAGCTTCCTTCTTTCTCATTTTATCTTTAAAAAGTTGATCTTAAATCCAGCAAGTCTACATGACATGCATGATCTTGAGCTAGCTAGTTGACACTACTTTGCAGATGTATGACAACCACGACAACATGAGCACATAAGAGTGTTTCCGTGGTGTGAACTGAAGCCCTGAAACACTCGATACTGCAGTTTCTCTGACGTAACATTCATAATATTATTGGGCTGACAAATAGGGTCTAGTCATGATTCTGATTTAGGCCTATTGAATATCAGTGGTGATCTAACTCGTCATGCTTGTGAGTAAAACACATGTAGGCTAGCTATAGCCTGGCCCATCGACGGTATTAAGGTGAACCAGTTTTCCCTGGATGACATTTAATCAAATGTTTTTTTTTTCAAAAGATGACCTTTCGAAATATCATTTCAGAAAAAAAGCTGAGAGGCCACCCACTCAGCGCCTGTTCACGCGCAGTACAGCATGTAGGCCTACTATACAGTATATTATTACACGAAGGCCCTACAGTACATGTACATTACCACACGATTCGTGTGGGCCAAGACAAGGTCTGTGCGTCAAGTACTTACTCTCGAAGGCCTGAAGAAATAGTTCATGATCGGCCTGGAGTTGCTCGAATTTTGGGTTCCGCTGGACAGATCTGGTATGGGGGTGTCTGTGTGGAGCCATTTTATTCATCCACTCGCACCTGTCTATTTAAATTCCGTGCATTTGACCCAAAAATCGTACGACGGACCACAGGCACACTTTCATGACTTTACCGCGGGAACACACAAAGGAATTGTGGGTACGGGTAGTCGAGTCGGTATCACTTAGTATCGACTACCACTATTCGGAAATAGACGTATCATTGCTGAGGATTATGGGACTTTCCGAAGTTGTTAAAAAAAAATTTCACCTAATTTGACACAGAATACGACAAGAAATAATTGAAACTTATTGTTTTTGCACTGATGGTTGTTCCTGTCTGATTTGAGATTGTAAGCTGTGGAAAGTACATGCATGATTGATCGATACTACTCTTTGAGCACAATTCCACAAAGAGTTCGATACTAACCTGAACCCGGCACCAAGCGTTCTTTCCTGATTCTCGCGTCTTTTATGACCCCCCATGCTTTCCTACTTGGGGGAGACTGTGGAACTTTGGTAGGATAAACAGGGTAAGAAAAAGTCTAGAAAAGCAGGAAAGGGGGCGGGAAGAGGTAGGTTTTACTAACTGTATGGAACCTGATTTTCAGAGAAATCTTCATAATGGGAGGAGAATTTGAGTTTTTTAAACTAACTTTCCGAAAATGAATTGAAAGTTTGGACTGACAAACATGTGCTCGGTGTTTTCATCCTTTAAAATGCTATTGAAACTAAATGGAAATATTCTGCTCCTGCAGTTTACTCTGATGATGTCGATTCTGATAACAACCGTCATCGGTAACACTGTGGGAAATTTATCATGGTTTGAACCGTTTGGAGATGTTTGAGACGTCAATTTGAAGTAGAATGAGGATGGGGGGTCAAGGGAATGTTTTGGGGCAGTAAACATCAGTTGTGCGATCGCGTTAAGAGTGTTTTGTATAGCAAAATTAATGTTATGGGACAAACCCCGGGCACAGAATAAAGGGTTTCCCTCTCCGCTTTGAATTTTAAAAGCACATAAATCTAATTATAGCCTGCGAAGGGGATAAAAAGAAGTGATCTGTACTTATTCTCTGAATGCAAAAGGGTGAAAATCTCACTCTCAAACAAGAGTGAGTCCTTTCAAAAACCACCTTTAAAAAGAGTAAGCACCATTCTAAAACGAGTTAAAACTACACTAAAGAGATCGAAAAACCACTCCAAAAGAGTGAAATCTCCACTCTCCTAAGGAGCTATGTAAAGGACAACCCCCAAGAAGAGTTGTCCTTTGCACTCTTGGTTTTCAATCTTTTTTTGAGTGGTTTTATAAAGACTCGCTCCATATGCAGCGAGGTATGAGACGGAGAGAACCCCCCCCTGCTTTGTGTTGGTCATTGTCTCGCAGGAATCTGGGGAATTCCTTTCAGACATCTTGGGGGGGATGTGTTAAGTAACAATAGTCTGGAATGTGTATAGGGATTGGACATGTTGGGGGGTACCCCTCAGTCTCATTTCTTGCTGGGTATAACTCGCTCTTTTGAGAGTGGGTTTTTTCCCTCTTTTCGCTCTAGAGAGTAATTATGTTTAATGTGTGTGGGTGGAGGAAGTTGGGTACCGCGGACGCTCAATGCCCCCCGGCCCCTCCTCCTGCAAGACCACTGTTTGAAGATTTTCCGGAATATTTTCGGAAATAAGAGCGTGGCAAAGAAATTCAACCCGGCAGCGCGCCTAGCTCCACATGCCTTGAAACTCAAATGACAATCAATGGTTATAGATTTAGATCACACACGCACACTGTTATTGTCGTAAAACTCTTACGTAACGTCGTCCGTCGAGACAATACAATGATGTTTTACCCACTCCGTCCATTCGCTCACATAAAAAAGACTTGCATGAGTCGTTGAAAGAGAGTAGTGTCTTTTACGGGCCCATAGTGCATAAAGTATATCACTGGTACAAGCAGCCTTGTGAACATTTTCACTAACGTCAGGGCAAGAGTGTTCGTAATTTGCATCATGCTAGCCTGCCGACTAAACAGATGAGCAAAGGAGATTCCCTCGTGGAAATGGCAGACAGCTTTGTTCCCACCTTGAAGCTGAGATATTTCATAGGTAAGCGTCCTTTATATACAATGTATCTTGTAAGAATGTGCATGATTTTATTATTCTTACAATACCTTTCATCAGACTGATCTGAGTTAAAGGAGTTTAAAGGGTAATTAATCGGGCTTTTGCTGTAAAAAAAAAATCAAATGCAATCATATACTGGTACCTAGCCTCAGAAATGTGTGGTTCGTCGTCCCTTCCTTCCTCCATGGTCGTCCCCTGTCGTGCCCACGACAGACCCCACAGTTCTGGGAATAGGCCTAAGTGGTACCACATATCAGCGGCGGCGGAACGATTTTCAAAGGGGGGTGTGTGTGTTGTTAGACCATCGGGCATAAGTCATTAATAGGTCGATCCATTAAGCACCACCCGATTATAGGACCTGCAAAAAGTGGGGGCCGGGGTCACTTACCCCCCCCCCGCTTCCGCCGCCGCGCCAGTGCCAAATACTCCACTTGTATAACACCAGCATGCCATACACGCCCGCCCCTGCTGGAATTGGTTTCGATACGTGTAGTGCATCACGTCCTGTTGTGGGTAGCTTCACTGTTTCACAACAAAGACTAGTTTGATTATCATTGTGGTCAAAGAAAAGTATAGTCTGAACTCAGTCAGCGAAATAAGAAAGAAATTTTCGGTTTTATTTTTTTTTTTTATCCAGGAATAATACACACATAACAGGAGGAGGTATGGCGAAATAAACAAAGTTTTATACTCCTGCTACAATGGAAAGGAGTGACACAGTTGTCAGAGTCAGTAAACTAGGCAGGGTAGACGCGATCTGCACCTCGACCACCACCAGAACGGTCATCACCACGAGAAAGGTTATCAAGACAAGGGAAGGGAAATTGACCGTCCATACCCACCGTGGTGCCAAGTCAACAACAGCCCAAGGTGCACAGCGTCTTCGGCCGCGCAAGGGACGAGGTGAACACCGACCGAAGCCATGCGTCAAGTGCATCCAGCGATCAAGAATCCAAGTCGCAAGCCAGGGCTTCTCGAAGGAGGGTCGTGACATCCAGCGCAACAACAGACTCTTCCAGTGCAGGACACGGCTCAGTAACGACAAGGTCCCTTGGCTGTCTATGTTGTGACTATTATGAGGATACCGAGTCGGAAGACGAGGTTTCCGTGTCCTCAGGGCGACCAAGGGATTGCCGCCCGTCGAGGATCAAAGTTGTCTCAATCACATCGGGGATACTGCCAGTAACAGGGCTGCAGAAGAGTTCTACCGGGAGTGCGACGACGACAAAGCCTCAAGCCCAGCCTATGGAATAGAGGAATCGCTCCAGGAATGCAGCAGTGACGGATCAGTAGGCCTATCCGATGCTGGAACGTCCAGCGACTACAAAGGTTCGTCCATCAGTGACCGTCCCTTCTTGGCAGAGGTAGTAACAAAGATCATCCACGGAGGAGCCAAGAGCCAGTGGTATTTACCAGAAGTAGTGTCCTCGCAAAGTGCCGCTTCTAATTCGCACCATTTTATCGTCAATCTGCAGCCTGTCCCTTCGAAAGTTACGGCACTTGGTGACTTGACAAAAATTGACGTTAAAGGGAACTCGTCTCAATTTCTACCAGTAAATGACAACAACGCACCGCCGTCATACGATCAAATCATGGCAGAGAGGGCGTACCCGTCCGTGACATGAACTGTATTATTGTTAAATGGAAGTTTACTAAAAATGGCAAATAAAATGCAGAGTTCAAGCATGGAGAATGGGTAGGGACAGATCTCAGTCTTGTCCGAAATCAGTGAGTTTGATAGTTGTTTTGATAGCTCTCTGTCAGCAGTTGTTTAAGTCGAAATAGAAACGCATCCACGCGTTCCAAGCCTTGGATGTGAATCCTAAAGGCTCCTTTCCATACGTACGTCAACGCTTGCGCCAAGCGTTGCGTATCCGTCAAAATCACTCCCGGAGCGATTTTGACGGCCGGCCGAACGCAACGCACATGTGTGTTATGTTAATGGGGTCAGTTCTTGTGTCCGTGAAAGTGAAACGCATTAACGCATCGCCTACACAACGCAGCCAAAAATGTACAAGGGAAAGGCGCATGAAAGCATCGCGGCTCCTACGCAACGCAGCCAAAAACGTACAAGGGAAAGGAGCCTTGACTCGGGCTCGGCTAAAAGAGTAAAAGTAAAAGTAAGTAATCATCCAAAACCTGGAAAACTTTTCTTTTTCTGTTTTTAATGTACGAGAATTTTAAGCTTATTGAAGGACTTGGAGTCGGAATTTGGGCTCGACTAGGAATTGATGGACTCGACAACATGGCACTCCAGCCCCCTAAAGAGTTTGGACAGATAACAACTAGATGAATACGTTACTAGACTCCTATCTGAAATGAAGTTGGACAGTTCTGCCAAAACACCAAAGCAAAACATTGAAAATAATTACTAGCCGGAATATATTTGTGCTGTTGCTTTAAACTTAAACCCATTCAAGCAATTTTGCAAGGCTTTTGTCTAGTAAAAAAGACAAAACATGGGCACTAACATTAAATGCACGTTTTATGTGATATGGCACGTTTTCCTGTCAAGAACGTAATACAACCTATTTTCGCAGACAAGACAAATCAAAACATGTCAAACGTAAACATGTTAAAAGTCTCACACGGGTTATCAACAAGAGAGACGGCCTTTTCCCTAATATTTACAAAAAAGGAAAATGACCTACATTGTAAACACATTTACGTTGGTGGAGAAAATTGATCCAAATGCTTACCCCCCCCCAAAAAAAATCGTCACAGGCCTACTGGTCTCTCACATGATTTTGACAGCTCGCTAGGTTTCTAGGATGGGATAATCGGCTTATTTGCTCTGTATAAAACTTGGGGCATCCCTCATTATTTCCCAGTCACAAAATGTGTACATGTATAAGAGTGTGTGCATGGGGGTAGGGTGCATATTTTGCCCATGTTTGAGAGCTGCGCTGTCGTCAGCAGACCGCAGTCTGTGTGCGGCGTCCTCTTTTGATGGCGAGTGACTGGATTTTTGGTGGTCTACTGAGGTGATTCATTTGCGGCAAATCAGTAAGCTGAATATTGAAGAGCGATTGTCGTCCTTGGGTAGAACACTTCGTGCCTTGTTTGAATGACCTTAGTTTCATAGACAGTAGAAAGCAGAATTTTGTTGAAGAAGAGGAAAGTTGCCTGATCAAAACTAAATGGCCTATGCCTCAAGCGAGGATGCGATCTTCTTTATTCGCCAAGGGGGAGGGGGGAAAAGGGTATCACCATTCACGACAGATTATAGATACCGGTTATGTTTGCCTATCGTTTGCCTATAACACAGCTTTATGACAGGGGTTTGGCTATTACATAATGGTGGATGAGCTGGATGCAAGGTCATTACGTGGTGCGTGTGAGTCCGTGATTCCTGACAGAATCAGTGAGTGTTCACAGCCCTGGGCACGCATTGAAAATCAGGTTAGAACAACTACACACACTGTACGTGTACAATGTACAGTACACGTACATGTACATGATCAATAGACTAGTGATGTGTCTGGGTGTAGGTGTACATGTACCGTACGTGTAAATGCATTGTACGTATACTCAGTGGTATATATGTACATGTACGTACATGTATGCTTGGTCTAAATTGGGTTCAACAATGGATGGGAATGATCCGCACTGTGGGCCCTAATGACTAGTCATGTGGCTCGTTGAGGTTGTGTTCTGTTAAATTCTGCTCTCACGACCAGGTTCAACATTGTCATCGTAAAGACTAAGGTGAGTACGTTTCCTTCCTCTATGGTCCGACAATACGACTGTGGTAGGACGCCACTCGGCACTGCGGCCGCTGGTCCACCTCTCGGGGGTCACTTCAGCCATCATCGGCAGCGCTTTTCGCTGACTCCAACTGAACAGTATATGCACAATGAAAACAGTCACGACAGTGCACGGAGGGTATGGACTATTGCAGCATGGCACTATTTGTACATATGTAGAATATTTGCAGAGGTCGTTCCCAAGTGAACAAAAAGCGGACTCATCTTCAGCATGGAGGAAAGACAGCGGATGTGGTACCTGCGTAATTCAACCTGTTCAATCATGAAGAAATGACAGTCGCTTTGCCCATGGCATGCCATAAACTGGGAATCCCAAATGCGGCATTGTATTACATACTTCCGTTTGTACTTCAAGTGGCGCAAATCGTTGCAGCCTCGTGTGTGGATCATGGAACGTTTAACATCCCAGATGTTTCAGTTGAGTTCCCTTTATCGGGTAATTATCTCCTGATAGAATGAGCGACGATCCGGTATATTTCTCCCTCTGGGTGTGCTTGTAAACTTAAAAGTGGCATTCAGTCCCAGCCCACAATCGTAATTTTGCAGAAGCACTTCCTCCCAACTTTGAATGACGCACGCGCAGTTATAACATTGTCAGAGGCACAGCATAAAATAGGCTTAGTGCTAAGTTGTGAAGTTGTGTTGAGATCCAAATAGTTTAAGAGATTTGATTTTCTGATTTGATAAGTTAACTGTCCGTATTCGGAAATTTGTTTTACACTGGATTTAGAGCATTACAAACAACTAAAACAAACAACTATTTATCCATTACATTAGACGTTCACAATGAAGTTCTTTTTATAAACAACAACCTCAATCAATAAACAATACAAAATGCAAAATGGAAATGACATGATTGCTGCATTTCTTCTATTAAGTTAGTTCGGGGTCCCGAAAGAATAAGAATGTCCTCAGGCCTACTCCTTGTGTAAACAATACGTCATGTCATGTTTCATCATTGTTTGCGCATGTTCGCAAAAAAGTATAATTTTTGTTTAAGTCTCCGGCCTTCCCCCCCCGGAAAAATTCATAGATCCACCCCTGCTTCCTCCGTGATAAGAACATAGGCGTCAATTTGTTTGTACAGAATATTTTTGGGTTAAACTCTCCAAACTCTCAAAACATATTGCTGAAAATTTGCAGTCTGGCCTTTAGAAAATACTACGCGTCCCTTCACTTTTCAGATGGGTACACTGTAATTAACTAAGAAATATGCTCGATTGTAAGTGATTAACGCTGAGACGGGTTGCTCGTGTACCGTTGACTGCTGAAGATAACTTTTATGCATGGTTTTTACTGAAGTTCATATACATGTATACAACTTTTTTGCAGGGACTGTGAAAGCAGCGAGCGGACAGACTTTTCAAGGATGGGAGTCGGGGCTCGGCGACGTGGAGCTCGGGCTAGGCGTGTTCATCATCATCGCAGACGTCACCGCCATCACCAACGGCGACATCATCATCACCATCACCACCGCCGAACAGGTGCACACCATGGTGCCCGACAGACTTTCCCCGTCACGGGTTTTCATGTCCTCTTTGGAAACCGCCGGCAGCGCACCGGTGGCGGTGCCCAGACCACTGTGACTGCCACATCATCGACTGATGGAAGTCGCTCAGGAGTTTGCAGGGCACCGGCCTGGCTGGCGCCGCTCGTCGTCACCTGTGTTCTGGTTACGTTGATGATTGCCGCGTTTGCCGTTCCGTCGATTCCATTCCCGGTCGGCATAACGTGCACTGTGCTTTTTGTCCTCATCATTGTCGTACCGTTCGTCTCAAACGTGATACAGACGAGGAAGGCTCGGCGGAGTGCCGAGCCCGATGTCGAGGCACCGCCAGCAGCCGAAGAAGGGCCTCAAAGGAATGCTGCCGCGGATGGCTTCACCACCACATGGAATGCTTATACGGGCACTGCATTCATAGGGTCGAGAGTTGCCGAAGGAGGGCCGAACGTTGTCGATAACTCAGCTGTCTTCTACGGAGGCCCCTCGATAAATATGGAAGATGTCAGCATTCGCAGTCCAGGAGTAAGGTATGAGTAAGATCGAAGAGAAAATAGAATATTGCAATATACTGGTCGAAATGTTTTCACTAAAAAGTTGGCAAACTCGATTTATGACGAAATTAATTAGATTACAAGTAAGATGTGAAGATTTTTTATAGCTTAAAGTGTCCCAATCACATATTTTTTCTTCAGAAAAGTACCCCAACCTTGGCCCAGTGGAATACATTTATATGACTTTGGGAACCGAGAGTTTGCAATCAGGACTCAAACAATTTGGAATTTTTTTTTCTCCACAGCGGTCAGCCAAACACCGATTACGCCTATGACCCTCCGCCGTCTTTCACTGAGGCTACAGCTGCGTCCCTAGCTGGTGAACCAGCAGCTGGCCTTCCTGATTTCACGCAACAAGGACTACACACAGAGGCAGCCGTCAGCGGTGCCGTGGAACCCAACATGGCTGGCCCGACGGTTGAGGCACCGGCTGCAACCGACGAGCCCCCTCCGCCTAGTTACGAAGAAGCCGTAGCTGGTGATACTGTTTAAGATCCGAAAAACAGCAAGCTAACTATGCATGGTGTTCAGAGAGGAAACACTCCTCTCACCCAAAGGAACTCATTTCGAACTGATTTACGCGTACTTCACAACTATATCGCGGAAGCAGCTTTCTTTCCTGTCCCAAATCACAGTTATGAGCAATAGCTTCAACACAGTTACGCTGAATGACATTTCGCATAAATAATTATTCACGTACTTGTACAACTCACTGCCTTTCTATCGTTTCTAAGTGCCTTTTATGTTTCTAAGCACCTTCATTAACTCAAATTTTATACTAGATGAACAAATAAATACTCCATTTTGCGCCGATATGTAGCCGTGATTGTGACAGGATGCCCTGGAAAATTTCAAAATTGATTGTTATCAGACGCCATCTTGAACCCGACAACCGAAGTCACGTCCAAATCACTTGACTGCGGCTCAGTGAAATTACACGTGACTCTATGGGCAGTGACTGCAGCCAACATCATAGCTTTTTGTCCATTCTTAAGCCACAGCCAAGTAAGTCGGAAACGGCCTAATTTTTTCTTAACCTCCACTGACTGTCAAGCGAACCATTGAATGGCCAAGAGCCGGGAAATAATCTCTCAAATGTGCAGCCGGCATTGTCATGCAGATAATTCCGTTAATTTCGTTGTGCTTTTTTCACTTAATATTTGTTATCCATCTGAGGCATTTGAGTACTTTTTCTATTAAACTAAAAACCCATCTGTTATTGATACAGTTGTATAAAATAAAAGTGTAGCTCATTCCATGTTATATACATGTATTGTAAATATTTCAGTATGCCGAATAATTTTACATCTTTAAAGTTGTGCATTGGTGTAGACCTGTTGTACGCTTGGCAGTTTAGGCTTGTACTTTTTTTTATACATTACTACACTCCATTCGTTTTTCGTATTTCATGTGGACACTGTTTTCGTTAAAAAGTTCTGTCTATGCACTATACCAGTGATTCAAGGGTTTGTTTTACGTTTACTTTTGAAAGAATCTTTATATTGCTTATCGTAGTTATCACTATAAGTGACATCTATTCTATATAATTTTCATGTTTTAACATTCACAGTGTCGTGTCTTTTTGCGATGTAGCACCCCTTTTTTACGATTAAAATTGCTGTCATTGCATCCCTTTTGAAAACAACAAAACCCCCCAAAAGAAGAAGACAGACATGATCGCCGGAGATATTTTGTGTAGCATACACCCTGAGATTTTTCAACCTCACTTCATCGGAACCATGGAGTGCGAGCAGAAGGAACGAAGCGTTGTTTTCAGGACTGCTGCTCGTTCGTAATGAAAGCCTCTAGGCCATACATCCTTGAATTCGTTCCAAACTTTGGTTTGGTCTTTGAGGTGTTGCGAAACCAAAAAGGAAAGTTAATGAAACAGTGACGTACCTAGACAGTGGCGTAAATTTGTGCTAGAAATTGGGGTGGTGGCGGGGGGGATGTCTTGGGGATGACTTGCGTGGCCGTGGAAATTAAAGCAGGTAGGGGGATGCTGACACCATATGACACTATATGAGGGCGATGTTCATGATACATCTGTAATATGCGTTACATTCTTGCAGAATCTGAAGTCAGAACAGCATATTTCTGGATTTCTTTATTCTCCCTTTTTGAGTGGGGGTTGATAATTCTATAGCCCACCCCTGGCTAAAGTGGAAGGGATATAAATACTCTCATCTCCCTTGTGTAACCGAATCTCCGGTAAGAAGGTCATTTACCCTCTCCTACCATACGCTCATGCGTGATAGATCTGACAAATCCGCAACGACTACTCAGTTGTTGATGTGGTGTCAGTCAATGCTGTGAAATATTAAAGAGACTGGGAACCACTCTATTTCTAAGATCCAACACATAAACGGACTGTAACTAGGCTGTGTCCGAATTACTTGACTGCATGAGCCTTACGATTACCCACGACTCAATGGGTTGTGGCCGAGTCAGCCACTTCCCACAGAGTCGTGTGTAATTTTAAGCTGCGGGCAACTAATTTGGGCATGGCCTGACCTTCAAATTTCTATCTTTGAGTTAGTCAAGAGAGATAAAAATTGTAGAAGATTGTTAGCATTTCCATCATTAGCTGTACCTTTTATTCCTCAAACACGTGGTACAGCTGTCGATTCAGAACCAAATTTTTGCCCGGTGTCTTTCCTTCATGCTTTAGGCTAAGTAGCCTTTTACAAGTTTTGAGTTTCATATGGACTCTCTGCGGGAGTGAAGCTGACCCTTCACGCCCTGGAATAGAAGGGAGAAGACATGTAGTCCAGAAATCGCCTTTCTTTCATCTTATTTTAAAATTCCACCTCTTTTGGGTGACATCCTAATGTCATTGCTCTTACGGTCCACGAATGCTTAACATGCTGGAGAACATTAACAGTTTTGGTATTTCAATGCATAACGACAAACGAAGGACTTGTAACCACTCTAACACTCACACACGGGTCAGTGCACAAAGTTCAACCACCACTGTCGTAAGAGCTGCAAATGCAATCATCATCGTAGACGTACATTGTACGTCCGTGTAAGTTCCGCTTGCTTAACCGAATTTCCATCGACATCGCGAGCACGAAAGGATGCAAATCCATTACCGGTGCAATATACGTCACTGATTATTTCTTGATTTATTGTGTTGAAGCATGGTTGAAGTTATGGTGAGTTACGTTCTGTTATTGTGTCTCCTGCAGGAACATCAGGACCAAATCTTGTTCGATATACATGTACACCGCACATCAGATCATGGAGTCTACCTCCATGATCAGATTTAGCGTTATCATTCCTCCGACCTCCATTGCGTTATGCAGGCCTTCGAAGGACAATCATACGTTATCATCACACTGCAGTGTAATCGCTCGAAAAGCAGAAAACACACACCGGGGTTGTATGGGTAAACCATGGGCTAACTGGGCATGAACTAGGTAGTAGGTAACTCGCAATTTCTCAATACGTTGTTGGGCTGTACTCAAGGTGGATAATGCCCCTTGGATTGGATTTACTCAAGCTAAAAGTATGCTTAGATGTCGTTGATTTTGAAAGAGATGTACTGTGGGCACTGGTATGTATGTTTGTTTTTTAAAAACAAGCAAGTCAGTTACAGGTACTTGATGCCAGTATTCTCCATACAGTTACGTTTTCAGTAGGGTATCGGAGGTATGCACTTCTGCAAGGGGGGGGGCGTAGTTACAACTCTGCTATGCTGTGCCAAACATGAGTTGCAGCATGAAGAAAAGGGTTACTGCATTAGATTAGATACAGAAGCCGGTTTAAAGCACGCTTGCCATGGAAATTTGCCACTCGTGAAGAACAACGAAAAAATTCTATTTTGTCATCATTTCGGTGCCACGCAATATTGATACAGTGTCTTCTATTAAGGGAAACGTACTCTCTGATCATAGCTGAAATCTGTAACAACCTTTTCCCAATGTCATAGAGCTGAGAATCAGAAAAAATGCTGCTAATTGCTAAGATAATCGTTGTGCTTCTGCAAAAGATTCTGATGTACTGTTAACAGGTAACTTCATAGCAGTTCAGCTTGAAAATTGTTGTTAGTATTTCACATTGCTTTAATAGCAGATTCAAGTACGAAGCAACTCAGTGAAATCATCTTAAGCAAGGCGGATAAGGTACGTTTTGTAACGGTTTTACTTCGTGTATAAAACCAGTAAAAGTTTAGTTTATGTATAAAACCTTTTCCGCATTATTATGTGCGACTTTTGTGCTTTATACAGGAAGAAGAGTAAGGCTCCAGATGCCGTAGTTCGTGCGAAACTGCACTGAAATGACTGATCTACCCAACATAGCATCGCGAGTGAAAAGTTGTGCATGTGAACTTAGAAAGTGGTTTGAATTGCTACTTTGAATGGCATGATGGTTGAGCTCTTCGTGTCATTTTTCTCTATCTAACATAACTCGTATTTTATGCGGAAAAATGTTAAATGAAACGGGTTGGCATAAACTACCACAAGTGACATCCACTCTTTAATGTAGTACACGTAAATTAACATACACTACTGCCGACAAACCGTCAGCTTTTTACAATGACAAACCGCGCGAGGACTAGTACCACTTGGGGGGCCCATCTTCCGACTGCCCGGTCCGTCAACGGTGCTAGTCAAAGCCTCCGTGAAAGCAGTAACGGGTGCTGCCGGGCGCCGTCTGGCTGGTTCCAAATACTCAAGTTGGTCGCGCTCCTCGTCGTCTTAGGAGCCCTAGTGGCCCTGCAGTGTTTGCAGCTGGCGGCGCCTATCGAAGTCGGCGCTTCAATCTCCGTGGTGGTTGTCTCCATAGCCGTCGCCTACCAGGTCTCCAAGCTGAAGCAGGCGTGGGAGGCACGGAGAACCAGAAATGCAGAGGCCTCGGTCAGAGCCCAACCGAATGCGTCTGCTGGCCATCGAGAAATCAACAGGTAAAAAAGTGATGTTCCAGTATTGCATCACATACCGGTGATCATTTTCAATGTGATTCTTTCTCATGTACCACGAAAGAAAGCAACTGTTTATTTCATAATAAGACAATGATTGTTAGACCTATGGATTGTCACTTGAAATTTCAATGGCTGTATACTGTTTAATTCGTATAAGTTGTATAGACGTGCATGTAACGATTCTGGGAGATGAATGATTTTCAACCAATCAGCAATCTTTGACCGTTTTGTAAAGATAATAATAATTGTACAAATGCGGGTTATGAAAATTTACTTGGTTCGTTGCAATTTATGGAAAGGCTGATGCATGCGGCAATTACACTTAACTGTCACTGGAAACGTGAATTCACTTGCTGTCTGCTTTTATTGCTTGGTTTCTTAGCGCCCACATAAGCGGCAGGTCCCTGCGTAGCCCACCACCATCTTTCCAAGAGGCTACACAAGGGTTCCCGACCACCCCACCTGTCACCGGTCTTCCCAACAGCCGGTCTTCCAGCACCGCCAACCCTTCATGCCGCCGCCGGCTGTTGACCCAGCTCTTCTTACTCCTGATTGCCGCGGTCTTTCTAGCTTTGCTCATCGTCTCAATTCTTGTACCCGACGTGCCGATCTCAACGGGCATTTCATTCACCGTGGCTTTCATCCTCGTAACCATCGCTTCCCGCATTCCAAATATTTGGCGGGCGCGGAAGGCACGGAGAACGAGGAGTGCACGGGCAGAGCGTGAGGTTGGAGTCTCGTCGACAGCTGTGCCCGAGGAAATCAATGGGTAATTTTAGTGATTAAGGTCAATAGTAATAAAAAATTCATATACTCTATTAAACTAAACACAAAATCCCTCTGGCCAGCTTGGAATAAGGCTGCATGGTATTACTGCAGGCATCGTGTAATGTGGAAAATCAGTTGTGTAGCCTTCCCCGCGGACCAGTGCGCGCATGCGCTGTGTCCTGTAATACGAGATCTGCATCCGAAACTGTTTGTCCATAATGTTTGACGTCATTGTTTACTATGCGTGGAGAAACGCTGCAGGGCAAACCCTTTGGGCGCTTCCCTATCCCTGACCTCGCATTGATTCTCATCATGGTTTTTTGAGTAGGCCGAACAGTGCCATATCTACACACTTCCTGTTCGGGTGAGTTGCTCAAAATGTTGGATCACTGAATCACATCACTTGCCAATTTCTTTCTCTTTCCGTGTATCATTCCTACCTTCCTCAGCGGGCGATTAAACTGTGTTTTCGTCTACGACCCGCCGCCGTACACCGAGGCTACTGGCACGTCCCCACCCGCACTAACCATCACCTGTCTTCCCAAGGACACACCCCAGGGATATCGCCTAACAGGGACGTCCAGACACCCGACCGTGGAGCCCGACGTCGCTGCCCCGCCGGCTGAGACACCGATAGCAGCAAATGATCCCCCTCCGCCGTCTTACGAAGAAGCCATTGCTAATGGTGCTTCATAACATCCGTGGAAAATTATAGCAAACGGGTTTATTTTGTTTTGGCTAATCATGGGGAAAGTCCTTAATGAAGAAAGTCAAACTCAGTGATGATTTGCATACTCGTCTCTACTGTACTCGATACCAGATCGTAAAATGAGTCCACGTGATTCTGTTAATCGCTTCCTCGGTGTTAAAAGCACTTGAGCCTCGATACGTACACACAGAAAAGATGAATGACAAAGTATATGCAATTATATTTATAAGATTTTGTTTATTTTTTGTTGGGATGTTAATTTTGATTTATATTGACAGGTTTGTCACTTTTTTCACCACTGTGTATTCAGTGTTTTCCTATAGGACTTGTGAAACATCAACAAATTTACTGTGGTTCGACTCAAAACAACACCTTTTACCAATAAACCGTTGAGCGTGCCAAGTTAATTATCTTAGTCAATGAGCAGCAGATACAGCGCCAAGTAACTATGTAGATATACTATGGGGCGAAATCGTGCCACTCACTACTACACCATGATCTCAGAAGTCTTGCCAAATAAGACGTCAGTTGATTAAAAGTCACTAGCTTGTTCAAGTTATCACCACGAAGTGCTTGATGGAAAATAGTCCCATTGTCTACTGCGCATGCTCAGCAAACACTGTTTTAGCACCGGACACTTTCTGACATACCACCAAGCAGGGCGACCGCACGTCGATTTCAGGGCATTTATTTTAAAAATTGCTCCCTATTTTACACCCAAATATCATAGACTACGGTTTGGAAGGCAATGTTTAAAAGAGATTTGTTTGGCAATAAAAGTCAAAGACATGGCTTGTGCAAAGATTCAGCGGATGGATATTAAAGTCATGTTGTTATACGGCGACCTTAGAATCACACATGCCTGGGTCGGCTGAGGACCAGTCCTTCAGGTGAGTCAACGTTTTGCTTGCATTTTAGCAATTATGGAAAATTAGTCTTCGAATTCATATATCCCAGGGTTTGCACCAGTTACCGCTGCCGCTGTAGGTGCTGTTTTACGTGAGTTGGTCTCCGGGAAAGCGTGAATAATTGGTGTGATTTTGGCCACATCTTGTGTCGTGTGTGTCAAGGCAGCACAAAATGGATATTGCAGTACTAGTTCATGTATTGTGTATTTACGTACATCGTGCATGCACGTGGCTGTGCGTGAGTTCTGTGTAATTACGTACAACGTGGCACTGTCATTTAGAATTTATGTGTGCCATAGCCTATCCTGATTAACAGACGGCTTATCTATTTCCAAATTAATCAAGGTTCACCAACAAAGCTTTCAATATCGAAAGCAAATGTTCCACTTGTGACTGTTATTAAACCACGGTCATAGATGGTAAATTTTTATTGGTTGCGAATTGATCATGTGACTTGCCAGAACCACAATTATATAGCATTCACAATCAAATGCATAGAGGGATCCCAAAACGACGCTTTTAGCGTCGATCTGCGCACTTTGCGTTTGAAAACGAAGCTGTATGTGTCAGCTTCAATTTTTAATACGATCAGAAGATTGAAAGTAAGAAGTCAAGACACGAAATACATAAAGGTATGTTAAATTAAAAAAATTCAAATTTTTGTGGAAGAGTCTTTCAGGATGACTCGACACGTAAAATCAAAAGAAAAAATAACGACAATTGATCGCAAACTAACGTACCTGCGTGTATCTTGCGCAGTGGCATGGTTTTAACGGAAGCGGCGTCACACTTACAAACCGGATACTCCATGTACTGTGTGGACTCCGCGGGCAAGCGCGACCAAGTTCAACACAGAGAGCCTGGGTTTTGATGCAGATATGCGCAGACGGCGATAATGTGAAATCCCTCTATTTGCGATTGTGCCGTGCTACAAAAATGATGGATAGGCTTAACCTTCATCTTTCCACCAGTTGTTGTGTCATGGGTGGGCATTGCGTTGTATAAAGCCTTGTACCAGTTAAATTTGAATAAAATCTGGTAGGACCCCTACACTGGGTTTATCTGACTTCACACAAACATAGCAAGTTGAATTCCCAAAACTAAGGTACTGTTGCTATATCTCGTGATTGGGGTGCAAGCTTTTGCATACTAGCGACCGCCATCTTTGGAATGGACTGGTTCCTTGTGCCCTGCCTATCCACTGAAAACAGTGTATTGGTGCAAGGCGTTTCTATAAGCAAAAGCTTGCCCCAAATCAAGAGGTATAGCAACAGTGTCTGTAGTATGGAGAATTCAAATTATTATGTTCACGTAAATTTATTGACTCAGTGTACCGGATTTACTCAAAATCAAATAGCAAAGGCCCCCCCAAAAAGTCAACAAAGTCAACACGTCCATTTTTTAATTTTCCATGTGATTTGATACTTAATTTGCTGTTCTACTGTTTCAATTTGTCAAAGTGTTTTAATTTAGGATTGTCTTGCAATAAAGTATGCATCTATGACCATGGTATAATAAAACAACTGTTTGCTTTGACGGGGTCCATGGGGTTCACCCTCAGGGACAGATGGCACCCTCGTCTTCGTCTCGAGTGCCATCTGCCCTTTTGGGTGTTCAAAACACCATGGACTACTATGCATGCACACTCAGCTCACTCAGCCGGCAACAATTGTTAATTGTACTTTCCTTAAAAATTCATTTAGACGCAAATTAATTTCAGATTTGAGCCTCTCTGGTAGTGAACAGTAAATCGTGGATTTTTAGTTGTTGGTATAATATCAAATGATCGTCTGATACTTCTTCCACTTAATTATGTTTTCCCTCGATTTCGAAACCATCCCAAAACGAATTACCAACCCCGTAACTCACTACAGTAATAAGCGAATTGACCATGGATGTTGTCTAATTTTTCAAGTGAATTTAAAGAGCATGGATTTCAAATCGTTAAAAATATGCTAAACTGACTTTGACACTATTATTCAGCCTGCATGCGCTTTGCAATCTACTTGGTTTAGATTGAGTGCCCAAACGGCAAAACAAATCAGATTATAACAATATGATTATTGTATGGCGACATGTCAGGCGTCTTTCCATTTCCTGTCCGTTGGCTCGAATCAGTGGAGACAGCCAAAGGTTTTATGCTTTTTATGGGGGAGCTCCCCCACATCCACGGGGGAGCTCCCCCACATCCATGGGGGAGCTGCTGATGACAACATGCCTCTGTAGGGACGTCTTGTAATCAACGGTTGAAAAATTAGGCGGAGCATTTGCTCTCTCTTTGGTTGTCCTCTGGCACATGTGATGCAGCTTTAGTAGTGGATGACAGTACAGTACAGAGCATCGGCTCTGTGCATCCACTGATAACAGGATGCGATCTCAAGGCATGGCAATTCTGACATGTTTGGCCCTGAGGGTTAAAATTAATGCCATTTCTGGGAGCTCGGCGTCGCCTCTGGCCTTGTCTTTTCTCCCTGCAGTAAAGAGATAAAATTGGACACCAGACTGAGTCACGACTGCTTTCATCCTCTAAAGAAGAGAACATACAAACCACTGAGTTAACTTGACGGACTTACGATGCACTTGTTCAGGAAAATGTCTTGATGTCATCATGTCCAGATGGCTGGGTGTCCTAATGATCTGATGCTAGCATCAGATCATTCTGTGATGTTTGGATAGACTGTCTGGCTGTATGCCTACATATTTTATTTAAAAAGGGCAAGTTGTAGGGTAAAAGGTGGTTGGCAAAGAGAGTCATATGGCATGAATTAAGTGCTCTTACGTAATTTCAATTGACAGAAATTTGAACCATGCATGACTTAATGATCTATGTGGTAACACTTATGTAGATGCTCGAGTTTTGAGGGTACTCATCATGTACGACAACTGTTCGAAATGCAATTGGGAACAGCAGTTCTAAGTGTCGTAGTCGATCACAAAGACCGATACCGAGAGTATAACCACAGAACCAAAGCCAGACAAGATCTGATTACCGAGAGCACTGGGGAGGATGAGACTAAGACGCGGAACCAAGCCCAAAAAACTGAGACCCACACCGGAAGACAGACAAAAGGGGAGCCATCAGAAAACTGTGATCGGAAAAGCCGGAGGCCGACACCAGAAAATCGAGACTTAAAAATCTAGAACGAGACAAAGACCAGATGCCCAAGATCGAAGAACCGAGAACCGAAGACTGAGAGAGACCAGAGGAATGAAACAAGACAGCCAAGACAGAAAAACGGAGGATACCGAAAATTGTGCACGTCGTGCTTTGCATAAAAACACGAGGCTCAAATATATCTGACGGAAATGACTTGCCACAATATGAGAATGAATAGTGATCTAAGACTGCATAAGATGAAGTATTCTTTCTTAAGGATGTATATTATAGCTTTAAATTTTTATACACGATATACATGTATGCCCCAAGGGGGAAACCTAATCTTGGAGACAATTTGAGAGGTCCGATACCCCGGGCGCCTGCGAAGAACAGCAACTTGCAAGAGCAAACAGAAATAAGCAGGCTGCAGACAGCCTGTCTCTATATGGTCACCGCAGACTTGAAAATCACGGTGTTTGAACATCACCGGGAAATAATGTATTCAATATTTTCTTAGAGTACATTTGCTACGATAGTTGCTACACCACTGGAAAAGAGCTTAACAAGTAGTGCTTAATGCATGTTATATCTATTACACGCTCGACCATGTCACCTTATGTAACCGGCCTTTACCTCATTATTTCCAATTTCTGTTATATTTCCTTATTCTCTTTCGCAAGAGCAAAGCTGAAATTATTCTTGTTATCCTCGCTGCATACTATTCTTGTTCCCGCCAGCGGTTTTCTGTCCGTATCCTGCTTCCTAGCAAAGCGGGTTTTCTCTCCCCGACAATCCCCAGTGCTCGCTAAAGAGAATATCGTTCGATCTGCTAAAGTGTTATTTGGCAGTCTTAGGTTTCACGGTTCAATCTGTTGCGGTCTCCCTGCTCCGAAACGCTCCCCTTTGATCTAGCAAATTCTCCGTATCCCTGGCCGGCTACAACACAGAAGGAAGCGGCGAAAACGAAACGAAACTGATCCATTTGGGTCCAGAGCTAATAGCTCTGGACCCAAATGGATCAGTTTCGTTTCGTTTTATACCTACATATTCCGGACTGCAATCTTGGAACTTCCTCCACATACCTATTTACACTCGTAGGTGCTGTTGCACGCCCCCAACGGGTGACGGGCGTAATTTCTATCAACGCCGTCGCACTACACGTTTTGTATAGCTCCGAAGTACGGCCTGTATTAAAGGCCTATCTTAATTATAAAACAATTATTTGACAAAAGCATAATCGAGCACCAATAATTGATGAGATCATGGTTAATACAACACCCTGTGTATATAACGGAATAAATCTTCGACCCCCAAGTATTTGTATTCTTTGTTTTCCAATATTTGTTGTGGCTGTATATGTACCTCAGTATTAGACATTGAGATAGCCAATCTGATAATCCATGGCAAGATGGTTCAAATGACTGTCATGCAGGAAATTCAAGGCTAGTTTTTGCAACACGGATTAACGGTCTGCTGGTTCGTGTTTAGCGGAAATGCAGTTGCCAAGTGACGTCATGAAATATCAGGGCCAACAGTTTTTGAAGTTCAGTGTATAATGCTGTGCTGCGCAGGGACGATAATTAATTTGCTGTGCACGCGAAAGTTACCCCTGGTAATCCACACGCGGGTATCACTTGAGCCAAAGTCTCCGAAGGATGTGTACTATAAGAAATGTGTACCCATTATCATTATAGTGGAGGTGGAGCAATTCTGGATAGATTTGTTGGGAACAAAATTCATAATGGGTTGACTTGACATGCAGCCTCATAAAACTGGGCGATGTCAGTACAGGTGCAGTGGCTGCTTTCGAATGCTCAGAATTTTATCCCCAAAAAATTTGGTGTGTATTTTATACACAGCTTATATTCGCATCAAAGTAGGATGTGACTTCATTGGCATAAAGAAAACTAACGTTTGAGATCGCAACCATCAGCATCAATGGACTGAAGAGTAGGTAATTTTCTTGTGGGTATATCGTCTCATTTTCAAATGTAATTTGAGAGGTAAGCAAGTGTGGGAGCGCTGCAGATCCGTTGAATTTTCCCTACGTTTTGAACAGAGGTCATCCCGGGGTTTCAGTACACAATGACATTAAAACTGTAATTCGAGATAATTCGTCATGAGTTGCTGTACATTTTAAAAATTTTGAGAACAAAAAATACCCTGAACTGTAAAATTGTGATACATGTATTGATTAGGTTTGAAAACAAACTTTCTAAATAATATTTTTATGAGACCTGGCCCAAAATATCTCCAGAATATTTACTCCCACAATGTCATCAATTTTCTCCCAGTATTCACAAAGCACCCGTGAGTGATCCTTAAAGCCCAGAGCAAAAATAACTTGCAGTTACAACACCAAAGGACCAGAAAAGGTCTTGTAAGACGTTAAAATGTCAGTGGTTAAGACCCAAAGGGCCTGCATCAAAAGAAATGCATACTGTTCCAATGTCTTGGTAGCAAACAGCGAGTCTAAAATGACTCTGATCAATGGCCAGCCCACTGTGAAACTAAAACCTCTGTATATTTAACATGCGTGGAAATGGAAATTTACTTGATGGTGGCCGCGTACTTTATCACTGCTGCACTGCGCACCGCCGCATCATTCATGCTCATCGGAAGAAATTCTCCCGTTTGCATAACACGAGCTCTGCGGTTTCTGAATAAATGAAGTAACTTTATCTCCGCATTGTAAATAAAGTCTTTCACAAACTCGTTGCCGTGGCAATGTGCTACGATATTAGTTTTCCCGGACAAAATACTCGTGTGTCTCGCACAAGAGCCAACCCTCCCTCAACCGGATAGGGAGTATTCGGTAAATTCAAGTGACGGCAGTGAATTTTTTTTTTAATACGGCCTTTCGCCAGTACTGCGACATCGAAGTCTTTTCCATGTAGGCAGTGGTAGTGGTTATGACTTAAAGTTTGTTCGGAGGATCGATTGTATGTCTAGGTTTTTGCACGCTCTCTGGGACGAAATATCAGAGCTTGTTGTCGCGTAATATTTTTGTGAAAAGGTGACGAAACCGAATGCTGGTTTTACTCTGGGAGCACACGGGAACGAGAAGACTGCTTCAGTACGTGTCCAAGGAAAATAAAACAAACTGCAGCTTTTCACTGAGCGAAATCATGCAGAAACTTCTATTTTGAGTTTTCAGCGGGCCGGATATTGGCAATATGGCCTTGGCATATCATCAAATACATGGATGGGCGGTGCTATTGATCGACTGATCTGTCGTTTAGGGTATAGTCCCGATGTCGGCTAGTTGTCAGCCTGGCCAGTGTTGTAATTCTGTAAATTTCAGGAAAGCCTAAAGTAGCTGATTGTTGAATTGTTGTCTGTATATATTTCACGCATTGTTGGATAAGTAATTGTGTGGCATCTCAATTTGTAAACTTAGATGGTAACATTCTGGAACTTATTTTAAAAAAAAACCTCCATTGCTCATTTAGTAAGGCGTAATACTGAAGAATGACAGTTTGACTATACAGAATTGCTTTCAAGTGTAAACCCGCTATAATTATCACTGCGTGTATGCCTCAGCTGAAGTGTTTGGTGCGACTTCGATGAAACTCTTAATGTGTGGGTGATAAACACGTACGCTCCACCTCGACCGCAACAAGTGTTCCGCCCACTGTTGTCACTACCTCGACGCTGCGCACGCATTTCGAACACAATTTACCCTTGGAGAGACACCGGGAGATTATAATGTAGATGTACATGGACAAGAACGCACGGACCAAGTCCGCCGCTTCATCGACGAATTCACAGTGATTTAGGGGAAAATCCAGCAGTAGCTGGTAGTCCGTCTCCGTATTGAACTACAGCTGCATGCATAGACCCACTTCTGTTGTCGCGCACTATAAATAAGAGTCACTCCACCAAGCCTGGAGTTCATGTACGCCGAAGCCACAGCCGATCTTCGGAGACGATCTCCCAGCAGTTGATATTTTCGTAAGACGGAGTGGGCGGCCTTCTCTCGCTCGATCTCCTCCGTCCAATATCGCATCAACGGTTTCCTTCATTCCCATCAAAGTGACCGGCTTTGCTTTGCACCTTGTGTTTTCGACAAACAGACCTACAAGTAATCCCTTCAGGAGGACGCTCTTGAATAACTGTCCAGTTTTTTCCCTTCTCTTTCTCTTTGTCGCAAAGTGATGGGTTTCCTCTTAGTGCGATGCGTTGAAGAACGGTGCTTGTCCACTGAAGTGTGATCTCGGCTCGGGGTGGATCAGGACGGCACTTGTGAAATGTCTGCAGGTGAGTTGCCTTTCTTTCCGTCGAAAAATTGGCAGGAAAAAGGAACACCTTTCAAAAGTTCCTATGTCAATTAATGCTTTTGTTGAAATTAAAGAGCGAAATTGTATAATTTTGGGCAGATATTTTGGTGTCGCAACAGTGGTTAACTTCAGGAAGATAATATACCTTCTCGCAGTCGTTTGAAATTGTCTCTAAAGATCGAACTGGTGGTGATGAGTGAGAACAGTTAATTAGACTCATTTAAAACTCTTGGTGGCAGCACGTGCATTCTTTTCAAGCACGCACGTGCACCGTCGTGACCAACTTTCATGTTCGTATGTGTACATTTAACAATGCTAAATATGAAATGCTAAGCATTTAACCTGTTGAAAGTGGTAAGTGGAACAAAAAGTAAAAGTCACGCCATTTCATAACATTTCGTGAGCCCTTATACACGTACATGTATACATGTACATACAGGGATGTAGTGAATTTCAAAAAGTTTGAGTTTTAAGTTCTGAATGTTTTTCCAATATGTGAAAGCTTCCATCTTGAAAAAAAGGAATTATGCAAAAATGTTTACTCAAGCAAAAAATAAACTTAAATAAAAAAATCTCTCACACTGATGCAGTCATGCATGCTTATGATGCTACGACCTGATTATTAAGCACACAAGATCGCATGGATGTATCATAATGCAAGAAAATAATGGAGCCTCAGAAAATCCAGGAAATAGTGAGTAACGGTTTGTCGTCATGCAAAATTTTGGCTCTCTTGTTGGTACAGTGGGCTCTGGTTCTGCAAAGCTTATTGCCTTGTGTTGCTATATTCGTGGGTTACGCCATTACAGCACAACAGCAACCTGAACGTTGTACGCGTTCTTCAACTTGAGGCGCAGCTACATTTTGACATGTTGGAAACACTCCTCGGTGGTCAGCAAAATCAAGCGGGCGCGTACACGAACTGCGCACATGAACGCAGGCATGATGCTGCCGCAGTAATGGCCTCCACTAGCACGCCCTTTATACACAGCCCTTCGGAATTTTGAACGTTGTGTTTCGGGTAGTTTCAGTTGTTTTTTTTTTGCTTCCCGCGTCCCTTTTGTACTGGACAATATCTCACATGCCGCGGTGATGCGATTCTACTGCGATAGGTCAATTGTGCCCGCCGAATCAGTACACGATAGTGTCAGTATCGGGAATGATAGCAATTTGACAATGCCTCTACAGACTTAGATAAATATTCAACCGAGCTACATAATCTTTCTACAGGAAATTAACTACAGAAAAGGGATAACCAAGTCCGTCAATCTTTAAATCTCATTCATAAATACCTTAGATCGTTCAGCAATGAGTATAGGTCGAGAGGCCGTCACGTGGTCGGTCTTAAACAGCTTTTGATATAACACCGGCTGGCTGTGCACTACTGGTACCTCATGCAGCGTACACCACGGGCGCGTCTTTCTACTTTACCGATTATTTACAACGGATTACTGTTTGCAAGAGGAACACACCACAACATGTCTAGAAGGGTGTAACAAAATCGTTCGAAATTTGGAATTTTAAAAGTTGTTTTGATGTTGACTCAAATGCATTTTTTTTTTACTTGGAATCAATGTGTGGCTTGGTCGGTCTTAAATAAGGGAGTAAAATAATTATGTTCTTGACCCGTCTTAAACGTGCGTTTAAGACTGGGGCCCAATTTCACGGCGCTGCTTACCGCAAGCAAAAAATCGGTGCATACAGTAGCAGATAAATTCTTTTCTTACGCAATCCTATTTCACGGCCAAAAAATTCTTGCTACGGTGAGCGGGTAATATTTGTCAATGTGCATGCGTGCTTTGCAATCGTCTGCTGCAGAAAAGGATTTCACCGTTCGCTGCGCGGAATAATGGAGGCTGAAAGTAAAATCGGAAGAAAATATGTTCCTCGTTTAATAGTGCAATGGTCATTGCTCTCTCAACCTGTTACAGTGAAGACTGACAGACTATTGAGGGTCCTTAAACTAGGGATTTTTATTTCGGGTTTCAATCTGTATCCGGCCCAAACTTGTTTTGGCGAAAATATTTCATGAGGATTTTGCCGTTCGCGGGGTCTTTTTTCTTGAAAACGGCTACGGCGGCGGCGACTGAATGCCAAGTTTCTCCTTTGTAAGTCAAATCGGCCCCCGTGAAATGGGCCCTGCTCAGGAGAATGTACGCGACTAATGCCCGAACCGCAGGTAAAAGCATTATTTGCTGCGTCCTTTATAAAGTACCTTCCATAATGTGGCGAAGTAAGATGCGTAATGTCAAAGTGAGGTTTCCAAGAACGTTACATCCCTTGAGAAGTCCACGGCAAACTATCAGAACCAAATATTGTTAGGCCCTATCATCTCGATCGTACAGAGGACCTGTTTCAAAGTACCTGTACAGGCCACCTCGATGACTAGAAATTGAGATGCATCTAAGATCAAATAATGGGTTTGAAAAAAAACGGCTGCAAATGGCCCACGGTTCTTTTTGTGAATTAATACTCTAGTCATGCACGAAACAGCAGAGTATAACGTACCGCGTGCTGGCGGCAGGTGTAGGTTGATCAATGTCCTTTGGACAAGGGCTTAATTTTGTCGTGATGAGTATTGACAAGCAGGCAAACAGATGAGGTTGCTTGCTGCAGTGCGGTACCAGCACTAGTGTGCCAACCGGACATACCGAGATAGGCACCCGCTGGTCTGCCATGCCGGGCACGCGTGGCCTCATTGTCGAACCGTATGAAAAATGGAAAGATCAACAGACTCTGGCGTGCTGTTGATTTTAAGATAATGAATACTGCATGTTGAAGGTTCGCTGAAAATACTTCACCTCTCGTACTGCGAAGCAAAGAGCCCTTAAGTTGAGATATCAAAAAATACGAAAAGTGAACTTATCGCTGATTAATTTAATATTATTTTGTTTTATATTAAATGTACTCTAGGGCCTACACACGTTGATTATCAGTTGTAAAGGGGCAATGGTAATTACTAAAATATGCACCGGCGCTTTGCACGCTCCCTAGGTCTGTTGTCATCCAGCAAATTTTTCTGCAGCGTCAACTTTTTAAAAAATCTATTTATTTCAAATCAGATGATGAAAATGGCAGGTAGTAAGGGCGACCGTGACTAGGAAGGCGGTGCTAGCATGTTTAAGGAATTTTTTTCTCCTCTTTTGCTTTTTTCTTCTTCGTTTTCTTTTTTTAAAAGCTCCCCCCCACACACACACCCTTAAGGGGAAGAGACCCCACGCCGCCCCGCCCGACGCCTGCGACCAGTAGCAGAATATTTCTGAGCATGCGTCTTCAGTTCCGACCATCAGCAAATCTTCGGGGGTAATATTTACACATATCATTCTGGTCTGATGCGGACACGACGGGTCCCGCATTTTGTTGTTCATGATCGATGTGGTGCACCATGGACACAGCAAGGCCGTATAGTCAATTTTACCCGTTTCGTTGTTTTTCACGGGCCCTTCTCAAGTCTATTTCTGGAGTCGCTTTTCATCCAGTCATCCTATATCTTGTGTTTCCCACCCTTTAAGAAATAATGAAAACCGTACCGTTTTTTTTTCACCACCGGCCCTGTAATGGTACCACATCTCTGATCGCTAAATTACATTCCCGAGGCGCAAGGGCAGCACGCCTCGACAAAATAAGAAAATATAATGGAAACATCATGGGATACAATACATTATTGATGTATGAAAAGTACTCTTGCAAAGAAATGGGGTTTTTAAGGGAATCATTTTGCAATGCAGAACAAATCGGAAATACAAAGTTCCTATCAAGACCGATTTGGGATACATGTACTGATTTTTCTGTCCGATACACCTGCACATTGCGAGTCAAAGAGGTTTCAGGATTTGTGAATTTGATACACGACTCATGTCCTAATGATAACTAATGCATTTTCCCAATAATGCTCTTGCGGCCGTTTGCCATCTCGCCTCAGATCGCTGTAGCATGACTGCTGGCTATACAGGAAGTCAAACGCGTGTTAAATGCTGCTACGGCACGGGCTACGGTACGCACTGTCCAATCTTCAGCAAAATCGACCCGCTCTCACAGATTTCATTTCCGCGCGGCTTGGCAAACCACTCGAGGTGTGCCCCGACTGGAGCAATATTGCGTCAGGTCCCCGATGCCTCGTGCAAGCGACAGTCCTGCCTCTGCCTCTACAATTTCATCATGTTTAATTTTTTCCGCGCCACAAATGAAGCGTGTAACATTTTTATTGATCACCTTATTCGGCTTGGTGTATTTATAGAACTGGTGTATGGGATTGCGAACACGGCGTCTGTGTATGTTAAACTCTGTGAGATGTTCTATAATTCGATCTCCAACAGAGTAGTCGCAAGAAAACGCGGAACGCCGAAAGGCGGAGATACAACTGGTGTGGGAAAAACCATGTAATGTACATTTTTTTGTTAAAGTAATCCTGAACTGCATAATGCTATGTATTCTGTTTACGTTATTTGCAAGTTTCCCTTTGCACTGGCATTATGTTGCCGTTTTTATTTTTTTATGCTCACACTCATCGGCGTGTTTATGAGCAAAATTGTGTATCAGATGTCCTTTTAAAAAATGAATTACATTGTTACAACTATTGCATCACTCATAGAATATCATCAACCATTCTTGATATTTTTATTGCTTAAAATCTTCTCCTCTGAAGTGAAGTTCGCTGTCTTTTATAAGTACATTTAGAGAGTGAGCAACCTTTGTCACAGAAATACATCCAATGAGCAAATTTGAGGTGCGCTGTTTATACCAAAAACTCTTCAAATAAGCAGGGCCTCCCTGCGGTAACCTCACGGTCCACGTCTATCAGAAGCACAAAATACAATAAGTGTTCAAAATCATAAGAATAGCCAAAAGAAATATGTCACATATTTACAGTAATTTGGAGTGCCAAACCCATCGCCCCACCTGCTGCTCCATGTCCTCAGATGTTAGTTAAACACAAATGACATCGCGCCAGAATCTGGAGGTGCATATTTCACACACACGCAAAAAGTAGAAGACTGCGTTGTAAGTAATGTGCCTTCCTCAGGAGTTTTGGTCGGTGCTGCCGCGGGGTTATTCAATTTTGTATTGGGAGTCTACAAAGGGCGACCTTACACGGACGGAAAATTGGATTGAATCTTCATTTCCCACTGTCGTCCGGCTGCAAATTGAAGTTCCAAAATGGTTGAAAACATGCACCAGCGGGCCCGTAGGCTGGAAGGGGTTCGGGGGGTTTGAACGAATCCCCCACTCGCTTCCAAGTTCCGCTCGTTGTTTTTTTTTTTATATTGTAAATATAATTTTAATATACCGTAATTTTCGGAATATAACCGCAGTTTATACATTGATTCTCACGCGGAAAATGTCTGTGCAGTTTATAATGAACTGCGGGCAGTTTATACGACAACATTTAAAGAATGAAATCAGTCGCTAAACGCCGCGCCATGCTTGCAGCGCAGCCGAACCCGGACCAAGCCACGCGTGCCAGCGGCGCAGCGTTCCGGACGTGGAGATAAGGCAGTCATGTTTTCATTGGTTACCGTTTACATTTGCTCTACTCACGTGTTGGAAATGAAGGGAACCAGTCCAGAAAGACTGAATAGATTTGTAAATGCACTGGAAATACCGTTCACACCTCACAAATTGTATGGTACGTGTGTTCGTTTTTGTCTTTTACGGTTGTGTAATCCATGTTGTTTATCATTTTACTGGTCTTAAAAAAATTGCTGCATGGCCCACCCAGCAAGGACACTAAAATAATTTCGAGGACTCAAGAAAGTTTAGGTTTAATGAAAACACTGGTTCGCGCGCTGCTTCACGTTACAAATTGAAGAATGCGCTCCGGAGAGTGGCGCGGACCCTATGGGCACTTCGAATTTTCGCTTCGAACGTTTGTGTATGGAGCAATATTTTACCTCCAATTTCACAAAAGGTGAAATTTAATCAAACTCCAAATATTCTGATTCATAAATGTCGATTTCATATAACTGCTACAAAGTTCCGATGACATTTTAATTTGGTTCGATTTTCCGATTTTTTTGCCGAAGTGCAAAATGAAATGCGCCTCAAATTTTTTTTACTACTTTTAGTTAGGTGAGTGGAGGTAATAATGATTTACTAGAATTTATAACTTTTTTAGAACTTCTGAAATTTTTTGTGGGATTTTCTGAGATTTTTTTAATAATTATGTTCATATCATTCACTCGTCACCTAGTGCCCGATTCATGGTGCTGAGTGAAAAACAAATTCATATACCAGGCCAATTTATAATACGCCATGAATATTGAAAGCTGAAGCAGGGGCCTGTGCAAGTCTAACATGCATCCGTCGGTTCCCGATAAACATGGAACTTGTTGATGTTGTGTTCCGAAGCACATTATGATAGGCTTTTGTATAAAATATGTGTTCACAGTGCCTCACGTTCCACTTTTGGGTTTGACGAAACCTAATGTCACAGTGGTGGGTTATTGCGGATGACTGCGCCTGCTTCCGGAAAAGAAAAGTGCCTTTCATTCACGTTGCAACACGTTACTCAACCCACGCTCAAAAGAGCCAGCGCTTTGGAATCAAAGTGTTTCAACCAAACAATTCCATGTGTTTATGTAATCACTGTGCAAAGTCTGCTTCGTATTTTGGCTGATGAACGCACCTTCAAGGAACGGACGAGACAAGGAAGAACTCGAGTAGGCCTACTTGAAGAACTGGAAAAGCAATTGACACTTAAATATTCACCACATCCACCTCTTATTTACTCCACAAAGCATACCCAGGAGGGTGAATCTTGCACAAATTATTGCCACACAAAACAGAGAGAAAAGAAAAGAAAAGTGACATACCATTCTGGCTGCACTTGATAACATCTCGGCTGGAGTGAAAATTCTACATATCAATTTTCCTGGTTAATGGATTGCGATCGTGCGCACACTAAACCCCCAGTATCATCAATTTTGAAAGCAAAATGCAGTTGCCTGACATTAATCGTAGATAATAAACAAAAAGCCAAATTCACCGGCCTGGTAAGTTCATTTTTGACCACTGAACGCCATAAATCAATTTGAAACAACATGCAGCGTGCCTGTATAATGCGTGGGCTGAAATGCCATGCAATTGATTTTGAAATTTTCGAAACAAAGAGAGCAGATTTTCTTCAGTTCGTTGTACAAAGGGTGGAGATTAAAGTAGGCCCAGGAGTCGTTGAAATGAGTTTTAACCCTTATCTCTGATTTTGATTTGAATCACAGACATTGGTGTACTGTAAGAATTTGTTACATTTAATGGTTCTTTCTTGAAAATATTGTAAGTTGTAATGTTACAATTCGGCTTGTCTACCATTTGTCGCACATCGGCTTAGACTAACGTCACCAGTCACCTTTTAAACTGAAGGGACGTAGTCGTACATACAACTTTCACGTTCTATTGTAAGAAAGTTATGGGATATAACGTATTAGGGATCGGCAAACGTATAAGGTGCATAATTTTGGAGGAAAGAGTTTTCTTAACTTAGAAAATAGTAGGGGAAAGGTATACATTGTATACTGTCCTAATTTAGGGTATAATCTGTTGATATTGATTATTTTGTTGGAAAATTCCATGCAGCTTGCTTGAAACAGAATTTGTAAGGGGGAAGGACAGTGTTATTTGTTTGATTCATGAGTTAGGCCTTGCGTCATCCATTTTAAGTTTTAGAAGACATATAGTCCTGTGAGCTGAAGTACAATTCTTTTCGATTCATCTTGCGACTGGCAGAGAGTAGCCATGTCGATTCATAAATAAAACACAATTTAACTGCCTAGAGCGTATTTATGAAGTTCTTTCTCAGTTAAATAATATACGCATTCGGGAAGCCCGTCTGGAAAGTGTGTCCTGAAGGGCCTTCAGTGAGTGGGTTGATTTGTCAACACATTAGCCGCCCACGAGCCTTGCAGGCAGTGGGTCTCAAAGAGCAAGAGTTGAAAAGTATTCAGAAGCCCGATGCAACTTGCAAGTTTGAGTAGCTGACGACAATATTTTATTACGGTACACTCATATGCGTCAGCCCTATGAACAGCCGCGTCGTCAAGAGCGTACAGTGCCCATATGCACCGAAAGGTTTGTCTGTACTTTTAAGTGCAGGTCAATATTGAGCGACACGTGACGTCTGCAGAAGCACAGAACAAACATGGTGACCGCCACAAACGGCGCCGTCGGCCATCTTTTTGATAAATGTACAAAAATGTATCTTAGTGTTTTAAACAAGACTGGAAAAATGCTGAAAGGGAGGCTTGGAACGTATGTTAATCACAAAACAGTCTGGTGCCGTCCTAATCGACAGTTCACAATTTAAAGCATATACGGGCTAGGACCGAAAATAGCATATATTTGGTGCTGCTGTGATGACGCCTTAGGTATTGTACAAAGACGAGCGACGTCTTGAAAAGTCGACGATAGACTTTCAAAAAGTAGACGAGCGACGTTTGAGAAAGCAAGCGTGAAAGTTAGACTGGCAGATTTGGTACACTAAATGGAGATGGGGTTCGAATATCCCCATATTGCCACACTGTGATGTGTTTGTTTGCGCAGAGCCCAACGGCATAAATTATGCACCTTGCAGACACAATACATTTTTACCTTAGCGACAGTAATATACAGTAATGAAAAATGCATGAACCTCGTATAAAAGCTCAAATGCGTTATGCGTTCTGGCAATGGAGAAATTTTATTGCAAAAAGTGAACGGATCACCCTCACCATAAAAGAACGATGATATCGCGTGTGGTGACCAGGGGCGGAGCCAGGGGGCGTGGGGACGCCCCCCTTTTTCACCCAAAAATATAAAAAGAAGAAAAAGAGGAAGGGGGAGGAAAGAAAAATATCATACTGCCTGAAATTGCACCAGAGAGGGCCTAGAATACAAAAGGCTCCAGACCCCACGCCGCACGGGCATTTTACCATTACTGCTTTAGTTCACCCTCCCCCCTTTTGGAAAATCCGGGATCACGCCCCTCCCTTTTAGAAAATCCAGGATCCGCCCCTGGTAACCTTGGCAAGGGACTCCCAGATCGGATGCATGCACATGGTGCAGTCGTCTCACTATGATGATTGGAAGTTTGAAGAATTAATATTTGTGCCACAAATATTTGGGGTTTTTCACAGGTAAGACGGAAATGAGTGGTTTTCGATGGAAATAACCACTCAAGATTCTAGGAATATACGGTACTTTCCTGCTCAGCACTGATAATGAATACCTGTGTGCTTATTTTTGGCAATAGGCCTTGTGGGCGAGAATGTGTTACTTGGAGACTCCCATAATCAAAGGCAGAATTTATCCATATATTTTGTACCATTATATTCTTTAACATTGGGCATAAGCAGATAGACAAAATTTCATCATCAATTTTAAACGTCCAGTTTTAACAAGAAAACCCTCGGGGTTTAACTTCGCTCTGGATATTTGTAATAAACCGCAGTTGTTTGCAGGTTCACAACCCGACGGTACGGAGCTCTGGAAGTGCCATCCGACTTGCTGAGATCCTGCCATGATAACTTGTTTCAGGATGTCGACATCTTGCGAGTATGATGTTGTCATTCCAAGAATAGAAATGTGTCAGGATCTTAACAAGTTGGACGGCCCTTTCAGAGCTCTGTACTATGAAGCTTTGATGAAATGGATAAATTGTCACTCGTCCTGTCCCATGAAATGCGATAAATAATTCAGTATTTTCCAATCCTCCATCATCAGTCCTTTTTTCCCCTGTCATTCTATTCAGGGTTCCCTCCATTTTGCATTATCGGGTAATAAACGTTGTTCCTTATCTTATAGATGCACTCCTAAGCATCTTAGGCCTATTCCCCAGACTCTCCAAGAATTCGTGGACGTTCGATATTTTGATCAATGGAGTAAAAACTCCTCACCACTCTCGCTTTCACGAGGGACATTATGCGCGAGTTCTCGGGGGGGGGGAGATGACAGCGAAATAATATGGGGCATTGTATATTTGCAAGAGGTGGGGGACTAGCGCTCGCAAGAATAACTTCATCCAGCTATCACGCTGTTTTCAGCGTTGCAACAGTCAAATTGCAGCCGTCGGCCGTATTGTTTAACATGGTACCCTCCCACATGCTTTTTTTTTGTAGTCATAATGCTTGTTGATTTACTAAAAAAAAAGTATGGACACCCTCTTAAAGGAACTAGGAAATAGACATATTTTTATAAATTTTATTAAAATCCCTTGAAATTGCATCTTGGGTTTCAATTAACCTGATTTAAAATTTTTGTTTTGCAATTTTAACCCATATTTTGATGTTTTTTTGGTTTTAATGCTAATGCTATTTGCATATTCATGAGCAGAACTATGATGTCATCCAAGGCACCAAATCTCTAGATTTTGTTACCACTGCTATGGAAGATTTTAGTTTCTTTGGTAATTTATTGCTGTGTAAGTATATGGCAATAATCCAGCAAAAATCCTTTCCACAGAAATGTTCCCAGATAGCAAATTTGGGGTTCACAATTTTAACATGAAAACATGCAACCTGAACCATGTCTTCCTGGATTTACATCAAAGCAAAAGCGCCCTCACTTATGCAGAAATGCTTGGTAAATTTTCAATGTTTGAAAAAGTGCACCGTTCAGTTTACGTAACTCAAAAAAGACAGTCTTCATACATGGAAAAGAGTACAGAGATACACAAAAAGTGATTCTAAGAAATATTCATTTCCTGGTTCCTGTAAGCCCTAAAAATACCGTTTCTTTAATCTCGGAATACGAGCACTCGCGAATTTTGCATTAGTAGTGAACTGAAGTTCAAAAGTAAAGTAAAGTTTATAGTTTAATTCTGCAGTTGTAGTCACAGAGGAAGGAAATTCATGACATATAGAAACAAGAGATGCAATTAAATATCTTGATAAAGAATGGGGTTTACACAGTTCCACTCAGTTGGTTTTATTTTTTTTTAATCGAAACATCCAAACACAGAACCCACTCATGTTTATATCTGAAGTCTCTGAAGCACAATCCCTTATTTGAGAGGGGGAAACAAAAGTATACAGGCGGGAGAGAAACCTTTTTATTTAATCAGTTATTGATGAAATTATTCAATTTACCATGGCAAGGTCCTCGCCAAAATCAGCGAACTCGAGATAAAGGGAGTAAATATTATTGGTAGAACTGAACTTCTGGATAAACTTCATTTGAGGCAAAGGACTTGGCCCAAAAATTGGCTCAGCAACTTATCAGGTCTGGATGCATAGGGGGCTGGCTTTGGTATGCCTGTCGCTCGTTTTAAGGTAGTAAGGCTATACGGATCATGAGTGACTGCACTGACTAGAGGAGGACAAGAATATATTGTGACGTCGACGGAGAAGCAATCATTTTACCGATTGATTGACTGCGTTCAATCATCAATTTCATCCGCGGTGCAATCACCAGCGGCATCACGGTGATGATGTTGCTGTCGATGCCAGTAACGTCACTGTTACAGCTGTCGTGGTTGTTGTCAAGCTGCTGTCGCAGTCACTGGCATGATCATTTCCCATGTACTTTCTCCGTTCCAACCTCTTCACCATTCACCTCTGATGTCCCCACAAGCATTGTGATCATCACCTACATCACATCGCCCTCACTACCATCATAATCACCATCATCTCTCCTCCCACCAAAATGTGTCTTGATCAGCCTAGCACCTTAAGTCCCTCCGTTATATTAACCCGTCATCAACATAAATTATTATTTGAGCATCTAGAAGGCCTTGTCTAGACTTCACTGTAAAAAGACTTCATTTCCTGCCCACAGTCGACATCATTCAAAGGTGCCTCCCAGGTATGTATTTTTTTTGGGGGGGGGGGTTAACAAGTGCACAGCGTACTCAATCGATAAGGTCGATATTTTAATCGGTATGCACTTGTAAGATCCAATTTTCCTGTCTTGGGACCCTCGTAAGGACATCACCGCAAGGGCGGATTCATTATAATTTTTTTCAGGGAACCAAAAAAATTGGGTTTTTTTCTCCATGCAAAACTATTTATTGCCTGTCTGAGTGGCGGGGTTGCATTTTAGAATTGTAAACACTTTTGAAGGGAGGGAAACGAAACACACTCCCCCAAATTTTTCTTTCTTTTATTATTTAAAAAATGGCAACTTCTGGGGGATGCATGGCCTCCGTTGCTCTCCCCCATCAGCCCTTGTTATCATTGTGATCATCAACTGAGACCTTGAACTTGAATTTAGACTTAATTGGATCAAAACATAAGGATATGAACAACACTGCCATCATTGACATTTTGACTGGATGAAATTTGCGGTGATGAAGGCTCGTCTGTGACCATCACGTCGTTTGATTCCGGCTCAGCGTAAGCTGAAATACGTGCTCAAGGCAAGGCCACGGGCGAAAATCAATCAAAATACGTGTCTGCGCCATGTTAATGGGTACTGCGATTGTTGTACGCTACTTTTGTTTTATTTACTTATGGTTTGCGGTCACGGGGTATAACTCATGTAGTGTGGTTGGTTGTGTGCCTGTTGGATCTGATGTCTGCTATAATTTAAACTCTCAAATGCACACCCGCCCCTTTGGAGTGGTCATTACTTTTCGTGAGTTTCTTAATTAATTTTGCCTACCTTAATTTGAAAGTAGTCATCCAGCTGAAAATGGTTGTTTATGGGGTACAAATTAAACGAGACAGTGCCATTATTGTGGCTTTGGTGGAGGATGCTGGAGAAGATGGCGATTGCGAAAGTTTAATTTTCAAGTGGTGTTGCCACATTCTTTTTCGATCACCTCGTTACTCGAAAGTGGTGTTAGGTTGAAGAATACCTATCAAATATCTAAACTATGTGCCAACGGTTACTATGGAGATACAGTGCAGTTTATTTCACTTTGCTTGTTAATCATGTCATGGGAAACCGTGATTTCAACAAAATCAATTTTATACCAGTGTAAGCATACTCCTTTTTGGTCACTGCGCTGTGACAACCTTTCTAAACATGCACAATATTATGGTTACGCCACCCGTTCTCTGCATAGGCCTAAGTGTAGAGGCAAACCTCCCCAAAATAACAAAGCGGTATAATCTCTCCATATGCGAGCTAGAAAAATTACACCACACGCCGTGCTTCAAGCGTCAGAGTTGGTCAAGGCCTCATTAACTCCAGAAATCTCTACGAATGAAAGCTAACATCGGACCCTCTGGTTTTTGTTGATGTCAGTGGAAGACAGTTAATATCGATGTGAGTGTTCTCGATTTCACAGATGTGTGTTTTTTTGTCTCTTCCTCTATGAGGAATTCAATCGGCAATCACCCGTAATGCGTTCACTAAAGTCTAACAATCATCAGTGACGCTAGGAATTGATTCGAATGACGAGCTGGCGTCTACTCATTACGTTGCAAGAAAATGCAGGCCTGCCAGGGAGCCACCGAAACGGTCCAACGGGACACCGAGGGGAAAGCCGAGACGAGCAGCCCGGTTTAGAGCACGGATCTGGGAACCTGCTCCTTGAGATGCACCCCGAGGCCAAGTGATTTGCGCTACTTAGGCGCGAGTGCATCGAGACTCAAATTTATCAGGCCTTTTATTTGACAGTTATTAATCTGACGGTGGCTGTGTGGAGCGGAGAGAAGCAACGCTGCCTCATTAAAACGGGGGCTTCATTACCTTTGGGTATAGGAAGATTATAGAAACATGCAGAGTTTATCTCCCCCCCTCTCTCTCTCTCATGCCAGAGTTCTGAATCGTTCGTATCCAGTAACGCGTTAGTTGCATGCCCTTATCACGTTCTCGCTATACTGGATCTTTATCAAATTGCTCAGGGAAAAGAAGATTTAATTCTCTTTGACACGTGTTTATATTTTTACGCATCATGTGTACTTTTACTTTCATTGTTCTTGCAACTGCAGTTACACTTAGTCATAAGCCACCCTGTACAAGATTAGGGGCCTAGGCCTATTAAATCAGCCCTCGGCAGCAACGAGTGCAAATTTGTCAATATCAACAGACGATACAACTCATTGATTCTTAAATTAGAAGAGCTCTCCAATGGAAACATAGACAAAGCTCCTCCTCTATTATTCAGACTTAGAGAAACGATGATGATAATTACGACCATGTACTGTTGCAGAATGGGAAAGAATTTGTTGTTTACTGTCTGTAACTATAACAGGAGGAGGTCCAACTGCGTTCAGCGTCAGCATGTTGAACACATTGCCCCATGTTAATAATTAGACACATCTTGCCCAGGATTTCATGACACGATGGTTTACTGTTCACTCGACACCTGCTCTCGTCTGTCTGATTGATCTATAGTTGTTAAGAATCAATTGCATAGTTTCATATCTGACTTTCTGAAATTATGATCTTGATCCTGTTGGCCTGTCGCTTTTACGTCTTCAACCAAACCTGATTATTAAAATATGTCATTCCATAAAAATAAAAAAACCTTGATGGATCATCACTGCACGTGCAAACGACTTGGAACAAGGGCCATGTTTTACGCCAAACCGCACGTTACTGTATCCTGGCCATGGGCGTAAATCCCGGGAGTGGGGGTATATATCCCCCACTTTCTGAGGGGGGAGGGGTTGGCTTTTGAACCAGCCCTCCCACACTTTTTTTTTGTGATGAGAAAAAAAAATCGCCACTGGTCCTGGTATGTCCTTTGGTGCGTGTGATAACTATTTAGACCTTCATTTGTAAATCATGGAAACATGGTAGAAACTAACTCATCGTCTCTATTGTATTCCTTTTGTATTTTGTATTATCCTTTAGCGATTGCAGCAAAGCCATTTATCTACCAGCATAGGCCTAATGAATTTTGGAATTAAATTAGGTAACATTTTCTAAGCAGTTGTGCAGTTTTGAAAGCTTTAGAAATGTGTCTCTTTGTTTTCAATTTTGTATATATGATTGCACTCTGCTCAGATTGACGTTCGGCCGTCTGTGCAGTAAACCCGTGCAGTGTTACGTCTCATGATGACACGCGGGTCCCGCCACGTCCACTACGACGACGAGATCTACCTCAAGAAGCCCAAGGGCAGCTACCACAGGCGACAGCGACGGCGACGCCGAGTAAGCCGGCGCGCTAAGATCTACGGTGCCGCTTTCCTGCTGGCGCTCACAGGCTTCTTCTGCCTGGTGCCCGGCACCAGCCTGACCGTGGTGGCCTTCACCAACGGCACCAACTCCAAGGAGAACATTCTGCGTCTCTTGGGGCCCGTATTCGCCGGTGTCGGGGTGATCCTGGTCGGTATAAGCACCGGGCTGGTTTGCTACGCCATGCTATACAAAAGGAAAGTCCAGAAGGCGAAGAAACAGCAGCGGCAGGCCGCGGAGGACATTGGGAACCAGGGAAGCGGTAAAAATGATGGACACAAGCTTGCAGCCGAGGTCCGTCTCCTGGAGGCCGATTCGGAGGACACTGGTGCCCTCAAAGTCAAGCACGCTTTGGTGCCGAACCGTGGGAACCATCGCAGCCTAGGTAACCACCGAAGTGTAGGCTTTCCCGTAGACGGGACCAATATGCCGGCGTCCACGGTGATTGTGGATATCGTACATCCACCTCCAGAGTCGATCAGTGCCAGCTTGATTGAACAAGCGGAGCTGGAGGCCACTATTCCACGGACATCACAGACATCAAATAAAAGGTTAGTAATGTCTGGTTCTGAAAGCCCGTTATTGGTGCATCCAATGATTGGATGAAGCCAATTCGACATTGCTAATAAAAGTTTAGATGTCACTATTTTTCAGTTTCTGATCAAAGAAAGGAAAATAAGCTTTGCACACAATTGGTTTAGGGTTCGAAATTAATTACAAGCTATCTTTCCACCATTGCTTGGATCTTAACCTTTTAATCATGCAGTGGGGGTTTAGCAGTTGTTTTGAAATTAGTGGTACTCTTGATCCACGTAACTGCAGAGATGAATAAGGCGCACAGTATCCGCCCTGAGTAGAACCACCCCCCCCCCCATCGGTTGAAAAGAGCCATATTGGTCGGGAGTGTTCATTTCGTTGATAACGATGCTACCGCAACACTTGCGTTTCATAGTCGCTCGTGAACCAGCGATGCGCAGTTGCTATACCAAAGGAGCTTCCTTAGCTAGGAAAACTGCACCCTCATCTGGTCCAGCTCAGAGCCCATGAGATAGCCAGTGAACCAACCTCTAATGTGGAACGATGTAATTCCTAAACATGTCACCTGATCCGACTATGAGTAGTTAACAAACAAGGGTTTTACAGAGAAATGCCCCTGTTTGGAACGCGGCCGAAATATGATTATAGAATTACCTGACCGAGAAACTGTTGATGTGAGTTTTTGTCCTTAAATGTAATAAACTTCGAGGCTACAAGCTTGGGCAGTAAATCTAAGAAAATTTCAAAACTGATTTTTTAACAGGAAAGAACCTGACAGAATACCCCTGGGGATTTGAGCCACGGGCACCTTTTTCTTACCAACTACGCTATGCAAGCCACCACAACTGAATTTCCTTTTTACCTCCTTTTGTGACCACGACCGCACTCAATGACGCTGAAGCTGTTACACCTAATTCAGAGAGTACCATAACATACTTTCGTCCCCATTCCGGACTTGATCTGTGGAAAAATCTAGTAGTTGGGTAACTAGGGCTAAATGCCCGGGGTATGCACACATTTTTCCAGGGGACACCACAAGAAAATAAGCTGCAGCTGCATAGCTATGTAAACTCACGGGAGATTATTCACAGATTTCAAGGGGGGGGGGCGCCCGGGGGTATGGGTATCGTCGGGGGGTGGGGGGGGTACGTACCCCCACCTCCTCGTAGTTACGCCACTGAAGCCTGGTTGATATAGTCGAATCGGGGGCACATACATTACACCATTATTCTCTCACTTTTATAACTCCATTATGAAGGCCCTATTGCAGCGTGCAGCCTTCTAATGGGCTGGATTTTCAAGGATGTGTAGCCGGAAGTGTAATTTCGAAAACTTGATTACGTCAGCTGGGAGCCGAACCCTGGAATGAAAAGCGCATCATACTAGCTTGCAATGTGCATATTGAATTTACGAGCTTTAGATACTTAGGTACAGTAACGTTGTGTAAAGTTTGAAATTTCCAAAATGTTCCTTTTTTCACTCTCGTCTTTCTATATGCACGTCAACACTTGCGCCAAGCGTTGCGTATCTGTTAAAATCACTCCCGGGCGATTTTTAAGCGCAACGCACACGTGTGTTATGTTAATAGAGTCGATTTCTGTGTCCGTGGGAGTGAAGTGAATGAACATGAACGCATCGTGTAGGTCTACACAATGCACCTCGAAAACGTACATAATTACGAAAAGGCGCCATAAGCCTTTGTAAAGGGTACCGGTTTGATAACACTATGCGCCATATTTACCATGTGGTTTGGGGGAGCGTCACTATAAAGTTCAAAAATTACAAAGGGAAAACAAATTTCCCTTGGTATAAGGATACACGGTCTCTGTTACCATTTATATGCGGATGATACGCAACTGTACCTGTCATTCAAACCTACAACCGATGCGACTGCCACCTGTTTGAATAGAATTGAACAGCGTTTTGCCATGATTCAGAAATGGGAGGTGCTACATAGGCTCAAGTCCAATGGAGATAAAACAGACGGTTTTTAAATCACCTTTAAACACCCACCTTTTTAATGAGGAATATAATCATTTAGGTTTTGTCATACAGTATTTGTCGTTTGCGGTTCATGTGCTGTGATTCCTTGTAATCTTTAACTGATGGACTTTGTTTTCAATATGGACAGTTTATGCATTATTTGTTTTAATTTTTTAGTTTGTTAAATGGTTTGTTTGTCGGTCGTTTGGTTGGTGTTGTCTTTTTTTGTGGTGGTTGTTCCGTCTCTTTTGTCTGTATTTGTGTAAGTCTGTTTATTTTGTGTTGTTTTGAAATTTGTGTTTAACTTTTTATTCTTTTAACTCTTTATTTGGTTAGTTTTTAATTGATTGTACTGCGCCTATAAGCAAATTATTTTGGATATGTGGCGCTATATTTTTACAAATGGGTCATTAGGAATTCATTTTGTGGTAAATTAGGGAGACATTGGTCATTAGGGACACATTTCAATGTCTCCCTAATGCTCCAACTACCAGAAGGAGGCCGAATTTTATGTCCAAATTTTGAGAGATGCAAGATTAGGGTATAAATTGAAAACATACAAAGTATGGTTCAAATCAGATTAGGGAATATTTGATTATGGAACAGTCAAGTTTGTGCACGTTCTTATGGGAATGTCCCCCAAGTGACCCATTTTCGGTAAACAGTATAATGCTGCTATTATTATTATTGTCATTATTATTATAAATTCCTTTGAAAGTCCCCAAATTCTAGTAATTTATCTTTTTTTATCAACAATCTCCACGTTTCCTAGAAATTAATCCCATGGAAACGATAAAAAAAACGAGTGGATCATCTTTATGAATGAACAGTAACCGCCACGTTTTCTCTTTTGTAAGCAAATCACGGGCTGTATTTACTTTAGGAAAGTTCACTACGCTCTTGGAAAATCTTGTAAAAGGTGAACGACTATATTAAAAAAAAAGGAGAATCAAGTCACTCGAGTATTTTCAGGGAAAGGGCTCGAGCTGCATACTTCAAGTTCAAACGAGGAATAAAATTACGAGGAACTACAGCTCCTTCCTGGCAGTCACTTATTCCGCATGGATATCAAATGGGCATTGCTTGTGACTATGGGAGCCTGTGATCTCCTGTGATTGACAGCTGATATATCAACCATTCTTTCATCCAACCCACTTCACACTGTTTTGACAGTCATCAGTAAGAACACCAACGCACTTTCGCCGAGATTACAGGCATGGACTCTAGAAAAGTACACAACGATTGAGTGCAAGTACATGATTGTTGGTCCCGTGGCACTCGTTTATGATTGGCAGGGTCTTAACACTTTGATTGCAATTACTAAACAACGCCTGAGACGAAAAACAGTTATTACCGCGGTATTACGGCGGCAATTGTGCACTCGACTTCGCACTTTTCCGCCCAGTTTCAAGCCAGCCAGCATCCCCCCGACCACAAAATTTCCAGTGTCATACGACTGTAACGTAATTCTAACCACGCCAGTAATGAATACACTCGTGGAGTCCAGTATCCACGAGATTTTTGGGGTCCTATAAGGGACTTTAAAATGTAGAATTTTTAGGTGGCATTCCCGAAATTTAATTATTTGCAACACGTTCAATCCTCGATGAGTTGAGGAGAGTGCGAAGAGCATGACCGGCGAACATGAAACAGTCAAAAATACAGGCGCAGGCCTGAACGCGTGATCGAGCCCATTCCGATGTGGTTTACGAGGTTGCTGTGAGAGTTAATGAATGGTTGCAAGAGCCGTGCATGTTTGCGGCCTGGCCAGATCTGCAATTCAGTGACACGGGTGACCTATCACAGGGATGAGCCAGAGATCAACCCGACCGGCCAGCACGAAGGCACGAAATTCCCTTCCAACGGTTAAATATTAAACAGTATTAACCCGGTTATCTTCTCTTCTGTGACAGGAGAAGACCATATATCTTTAAAATGTCGTCAGGTCTTTTTTTTTCAACTTAAAGTGCAGTCGCCCAACTTTGCAACGAATCCAATGGTAGTTGTGTTTAATTAACATAGTTTAATTTACGAAAGGCACCCCATACAGGGTTCATTCTCCAGTCAGGACACTTAATGGATTTGATCGTAGTTTTTAAGGGGTCTGGGCAGTGTAATCACCTTTTAATAGAACCCTTGAAAATGCACAATTTTTTCTCAATTAACAGTATTCGCAAATGTTACCTTGCTATTTTTAAGGGTATTTTAGTGCCTCTTTCAAGTGATCCAATGTTCGTAAGCAAGATTATGAATTATCCAGGGAGGACAACCTCAAAGTTATGTTAATTTTTTTTTCACAAAAAGCGATGGGTAAAAAGGCCTGGGTACTCCTCTGCAACACGCCAATTGGTGGAGAAGAAGAGGTAGCATAGACCTCTATCCTCTATCTATCCTTTGGGGCAGCCATCTTTCTTTTCTACCATTCAAAGCAAATTAAGTAACCAAACTGAGGCTGGAGGGTAATGTGTAGACTGTTCCCTTTTATTAATTTGTAAAGTTGCATGGCTGTTGCCGATGGGTCTATAGAGAATGAGACAAACATGGCCGCCTGATGAAACTTCGCGCTGTGACCACTTAACAGATATAGATTCAAACTGAATACCTTAGACTGGTTGTCCCCTCTCACAACTGAAAAGAAAATTGATGTATGATGTTTTGTTGAATTCACGTGACTGACACCCCTCGATCAACAATTATGGTCAAGTTCGGGCGGCCTGTTCTGGACACGGGTTTCTTGTTCTCGCGTTCGAACGGCAGGAACACGACTCAAGAAAACTGTTCTCGGAACAGGAGCACACACCACCTCCTTGCCAGGGTTTATATTGGAACACACGGAAAAACTCGTGAGATTTGATTTTTGGACAGCTGCAAAAAGCATAGAGATGGCTTCCAAAGCCGCAGGCAATGGGAAGTTTTGCCAAATTAACAATATTACTTTCCATAACACAGCAATGAATGTTCCTGTTTAAATAGAAAAGAATTTGACCCATCCAAACATTAACTTTCGAATAACGTACATGGCTGCCGCCATGTTGCTTGCCACTAGGTACCATCAATAACCGGTTGTTTGTTCGCAGTGTTCGAGCGGTCTACCCACGAACAACAAATCGAGCTGTTCGTAAACATACGAGAACAAACCGCCCAAGACCCCGCTCGCATGGGCAGCTTGAGGTTTGCAGAAATGTCACCTTGGCTTGAATTTTATAATGTACATTTTCCGATCCCCACTAGGCCTACTTTAAAGAGGATCATATTTTTATACATAGTATTTACTATTGGGTGTTGTAATAAGTGAATGAGATTTTGGTAACACGTTGTGAATGATACTTTTGTGCTGACGGTGTGCCCTATCCGTCCCGAGCTGAAGTGCACCCCCAATCGACAAAAGAAAGACATGTGGTTACAAGCGGGTTCTTGCACGCGTTCTGCGTGTACGCAGAGACCATACATGCCGGAATAAATTAGTAACTCCGCGTCAAACGCGCATATACTTGCGCGCCTCACGGCGCACCTATCATGGGGTGAGTACCACAGACATAAATAACTGAGGCTGTTTATGTCCATGGTAAGTACCCCAAAACACGCCCTCTTTTGTTCCGCTTGGAGCGGATACTTTTACCAGTCCATGTGGGCAAAAATATACGACTGTGACGTGAAAAGTGCAGACCCCGTGAGTATTGTCACGAGGTTAACCCATTACCGGCACGATGAGTCTTCATCGCTCGAAAGTCTGAACGCAGAACCTTACCGTGGACATTTTTCTTCTCTCCTTTTCCCTGCAGTTTTCAGATGCCGGACAAGGAAGCGAATGCTCAAGCAGACTTCAGTGACAATGGCGAACAATGCAAAACAATTCTGGTGAAAATGTGAAGGTACATTGTAATCGGCTTTTGCGCCACTGTGGGAGGTTTGGATCGCCTCTTGGAAATTACGGTGGAAATGACTTGCTTTTACCAAGGGCCTTCATTGCTTTTCAACCAGCGTGAACAAGTTTCGTTTTCAAAATCAAATCTATAAATTATGGAAAAAGGTCTGATAAATCTCCAGAATTTCTTTTTCTTTTTGATTCGTATATTGAACATGTAACTATATTTTGAAATAACACAAAACTATTTCAAACAGAATCCTTAATACGACTGAAGAAAGTTCTGTATAAAGGCTGTTCTGCATTGAATTTTGTAAAGTTTACGCGCGAGAAGGGAATTTCCGTAATTTTGACCTTAACTGTTTATGTTTAAGTTAAAGGTGAGCGCTTAACTGATTAGTTTGTTGGTTGGACCAATTTCTACGATTACCAATATGGACGTCAAACGCAATTGTGACAACTATCCCACAATTTCTACCTCATCTGGCCGGTTCCAAGTGGCAGAAGATGCAGCGAAATTGAATCTTCTGGATAAGACGTTAACTTTGCTGGTTTGAACGGGAAAATAACTGCATCTTCACTGATGAATGGGGCATGCAAAAACAGTTTGAGTGTTGCTGTTAGGAACATTCTATTGGGGAATGACGACCAATGTCGGACGGCAGTGGTAGAACCACGACAATTGTGCGATAGCGGAGCGAAGCAACCTCGTGCTCGTGTGGTCGTACCCGCCCACCTCTTTCAATTCTGCTGATGAAGTGCAAAAATCGTGTGATGGTGAAAGCACAAAGCACGTTGACGGGCAGAGTGGAGCTGATTGGCAGTCTTTACCTGCTTGACCAACAATACACAATAGCAAAAGGTTGGTCTTGTCCTCCACCGATGTCGTCATCACAGTTTGCCCAATCAAAATGCTTCGGAATTAACTCTTACCAGTGCAAAACTTAAAGAACTCCATCAGTCGCTTTGTCCACACGAGGACTGTCGAAAAAGAAGTGGGCTGGATGTGTTTCATACGAATGTAAAAACATATTTATCATCAACTGTATAAATGTATTGTATGGCGCTCCTTGAGAGGTCCATGCAGTATTGGGAATAATTGTAATCGCGTGCACTTTAATTACTTTTCTTTCCAGGTAAGGGCATTTCAGAAGAGGCAACTTGCGGATTGAGAATTCAAGAGAAAAGAGCACGCTATTGACAATTTCTAGTTCGGGAGCAGGCAGTTTTAGTATAATTGCTTGTTGCACTGAGTAGAAGTTTTATTCGATTCATGCACAAGATGTACATGCCAGGGTCGTCCTGTGCCCAACTTGTCACTCGATACGAGTGACTCGTAGCAACAATCACAATATGTGGAACTTTCACCTTACCACACTGACTTATCTGCCGTCTGTTCTGTTTCTCAACATTCCTAATGGTACATTTACCTCGCTGTAATTATGTGGTTTTAAATGCCACTGCGAGTTAAATTAAGTGCCAGTTTGACTTACTCAAGACGTGAGAAGATTCCAACGCGATACTCTAGAAGTTTGCAACGTTCCAAGGAGGGCACAGTATACTGTACATTTCTCTCCCTTCCCACTGTTCCGGAAAATGTATGCGCCGTTGTGCCCAGAATGAAATGTAAACACCTGTCATGAGAGTGCGATGTAACACGTCGGTTCATATCGGTGTGCCAGTTCACCGTTGTCAGAGATTGTGATCTCTGTTTACTCTGGTTAATGATTAACAAGATTTGAAAGTTATACCAAGCACTACTGCGAATCCTTATGAAATTAGAAACATCCATCACACAACGAAATCACAGAGAGACACCCAGGCAAAACTGTTGTCATCACATGTTAACATGATTGACTTTTGTGTATTTCGTATAATAATTTGAACTAATGAGTTAACATCAATTGTGGTGAAAATCAGGCAACAGTAAAAAAAAAATTGCGTTACGTTATCCTTGCTCTATGGTTATTGCTCTCTGTATACCATACAATTCGATGCACATTCAGACTATAATTTATATATACACCAATGTACGGAATACCTTGGCAGAATTAAAACTTTTCTGGCACTTGATAAATTAAATAACATTAGTCCATCATGATATAGGCTTCTGGATGAAGAACAAGAATCTATGACAGCGTTACAAAATTTCGATTAGATTGGCCATGAATATCTTACGAGTCGCGTCGTTTAAATCACGGAGGAATAAAAACACGTTTAAATTCACTTCGTAGAACATGAAATTCTGTAGGGGCTGGATCGAGCGGGGGTTACCAATCTGTGTAGACACTGCAGTGTGCAGACACGTAAGTGCATTATCCCATCTCACTACCTCGCTTCAGGCGTTGCAATGTGATACCCAGCACGATATGAGGTAAAGGGCACCCCCCCATGAGATGTTCAAGCTGTATTCCCTAAGGCTATTCTGCCTACTGCACCCCCTTCAGAAATCTGAAAGGAATTCTAAAGATTCTATCCACACAAAAGAAGACACAATGGAGGGGGTCCCCTTTACTGCATATCTTGCATCATATGGATGCGAATTATCCACGTAGGTGTACCCTGTGGCCCGCCAGCTGTTGCACATGAAACTAAGTGTGTAAAAATCCATTTTCTTTGCCAATTCTCCGGAGTGAAAGGGTCCATTAATTCATACATCCGAAGAAACACCTGTGCAACAATAACATGCCTAGCGGTGCTCCGCAAGTGCGTTAACCTGACAAAACTAGCTGCACCAAAGTGGCTTCCGCGTACCTCTTACATACTGCCATATCGGGCATACGTACCTGCTGGGCCATGCACTCTCTTTCAACAGCGCCCTCTGTTGGAAAACATTGGCCTGCAGTGCAGTTTCTGTGTTTCGTATTAATCCCATTTTATTTATTTTTTTAGTGTGACTATAATGTGGATTATGAAAAGTCTTTGGATGTGCATTTTTATGTTCACAAAGTTTTCTGCCCAAACTCGTGCTCAGTATCAGTGAAATAATGATTTACATTAAAAAAAGCCGTTTGACTTGCCCATACACAGAAAAAACATCTTGATGCATAACTGCTTCTCTATTTACCTACCTGCCACGAGTTATTTTTTTAATTTCTTCTCCTGCAGCAGTACCGAAGTAGCATTAGAAACGAAAAAAAAAGGAAAAGGTCCTTAGATGTTTTTCCTCCTTGACCGCCACTTGTTTTTAGTCATTGTGGATAGTGACCGTTGGCTATGCTATCGAATGAGATTTGACACAAATGAAAAATGGCGGGATCTCCTCTTCTCGCCTCCACAGTGCGGAAGAGCTTTTCACAAGTGATTTATGGTTTGGCAAACACTGCGCTCACACGCATGCAGAATGTGCCCTGTGTTTCTTTTTTTTGCACCACGGTCCTCGGAAGGGTTGGTTAGAGGAACTTCCAAGCAAACAAATCCAGGTTTACACTCCGGGGGCCATCGAGTGGCGCAACGGAGCGAGAGCGGGAGATCGTGTGATGGAATGGAACGCCAGAACAAGAATGCACCGCACCGAACCCCAACGTGCTTTGCTCTTAGCGCGGGGGCTGCAAGGGAGTCGGGCCGTGGTATCATACCTTCTCTTCCCTTGATTACTTTAACGAAAGTGACCCGTCGCCGTCGAACCAAAAGAGTAACATACTGCACCCTTTTTGTTTATGAAGTAAGCATTTCGAGAAAGTACAAAGTGGCTCATCCATCAGTGTAACAATAGTGTACACGTAAAAGGAGAAACCAGGTTGCCGCGCAGTTTTGTTTAAGTTTTAATTAATGTTGCGCTCTGCGCTTTGCTGTTTTCTTGTTATCGCGCTGTGGTTCAGGTCCAAAGATTGCAGAAGCTGGAACGCGTATTGACATTGGTTATCGTCAGCGAGAGTGAGAAGTGCATGCAGTCCCCATATTAAAAGTTTGATACCTTTACCCGGGTGTGAAAGCTAAATGCGTCTGTATCACAGACCCGTCGTTCCTCCCACTTTCATTTTCAACAGCGCCCTCTCTCGTTTTCAGGGGTACGGGCAAATTTTGTTTCCAAGATACGATGACGCGTCAACTGTACTATACTACCGGTCATGCCGCGCCGGAGCGAAGTCGTACGCGATGACAGTGGGACGCGACGAGGCTTCAAGTTGTACTGGTCATTAAAAACCCAAAATCATTCAAAAAGGAATGCAGGCCTAATACGAGAAGAGTTTATTGTCCGCTTCTTCAACTTAAGAATGTAGAATGGAGTTTTAAGTAACGCTCGCTTGCGGTTGAATACATCACACGTACGAACTACGGTCGATTAATTTAAGAATCAGGGCGTAAGCTATTCCGGCCCAGCGCTGCCATGTTTTGCTCCCTCCCGCGTCAAAGCAGAGTTTGGTTCAGTGTATACGTATTCCTACTTGGAAGAATATTCAATTGATCCATGGCCCATGATTCTGGTCAGTAAAAGTTCTCATACCTGTGCGCAGCCCCTTGAAGTTGAGATATTGAGAAGTGTATAATTAATTGTATCAGTTTATATCACCATCATGGGGATCGGACAGCGAAGAGGAGGTCGAGCTCGCGGTCGGCACCGTCACCGTGCCAGAGCGCACCATCATCATCGTCCTCGCAATCGACTTGTAGGCCTGCGGTTTGGCCTGCGTCTCAACCGTCGCGGCCATGGAGGCAATATTAGCAATAACTTTGGGCCAGGGTTCAGTTCCCCAGGACAGATGCCACCAGAACTGTGCTGCCACATGTGGATGGGCATCTTCTCCGTCATGTTTGGCTTGGTGGTATTCTGTAGTCTGCCTGTCTTCATCTTTGGCATCTTCAGCCATGACGCACCCATGGGTTTACTAATTGGATTCCCCATTCTGGGCTCTGTCTTGATTTTCATTGGCATTCTAAAAGTAGCCAAAACTTGTCAGGCACTCCAGCGAGAAACCCAACAAACTTCTCAAGAGGAAGGGAATGAAAGTAGATTGGGGAACGATGTGACAAGTGTCAACATGGACACCTCTTCCCGGTTAGAGGTGGAACAGAGAACAGTGGGTGCCGTGTGGACAACAGGTCAGAGTGGGGTCACGATTCTGCCTCAACCAGTCCAAGGACAAGTGGGCTACCCCATTGGGCAGCAGACTGGCATGGGACGATATGGCTATCCCACTGGCCCGCAGACCAGCATGGGACAAATGGGTAATCCCACTGGGCAACTGACCAGCCTGGGGCAAACCGGTTGCCCAACCGGGCAACAGACCAGCAGCATTGGGCAAATGGGTCAGCCCACTGGGCTACGGACAAGCACTGGACAAACGGGTTACCTCACTGGATGGCAGACCAATGCTGTTCAATCTCAGGTCTTTCATGTACTGCCATACAGCCCTTCAAATGATCAAATGTACGTACAAATGGACTTTAAATAACTGAATATGCATAAATTAACAAAACAAAATCAGAGCTTTCAAAAACACTTATCTGCTGTGTTTACCAGTGGGACTACTGCACAGTATTTTTCTCTAGTTAAAACAAGTTTGCTTTTTACCACCAACATTTCAATGGTCTAATATTCCAAGCAAAAGAATTTATGGTTTTTGAAGGAGGGGTGCAAGTGTGAAATAATTACATGTAGTTCATTGCATTTCAATTGCCTGCTTTTCTTTGTCTTCAAAATTGCCTTGCAAAGCCGTTCAGGATCAATTGCAATTTTTTTTAAATGCTGTGACAAATATTGAGAAAGCTTGATGGAAAAGTGCCAAAAATCACCCTGTGAAAATGTGGCAATCAAGAGCATTAAATTTTTTATTTATTATTAAATTTAATTGTGAAACATTTTTTCTCTATAAGATGTTTCATCTTGTTTGAAACTTTTACCCTCAGATCTGCAGGAAGCAACAGCGTCAAGCCACCCCCGTCATACGAAGAGGTTGTTGGGCTGTGAGGTGTTTGATGAGATGGACACAGTGGAAATCTGAAACATCAAATTTCAACTTTCATAAAATCGACATGTTGTCAAAGATTCGAAAACAGGGTTTAAACGTTGGCTATGAAACTTCAGAATTTCAGTTTTGAAATAATGTGCTTTTAAAGCAAATAACAGTATGTATTTGTGTAACAACATAGTTGGAAAGGATGTGTTTTCATTCAATGATTAGGACTGTGTTGAAAAAAGTCCCGTTTGACTCGGTGTGATCACAGCCGGACAGATTTGTGTTTCTATTGTCGTCCTGCCACCAAATGTGTGCTGTGAAAGAGTCGAACCCCATTAGCAAGAGGTCCTTCAGACTTTGCTGATTATCTTGTTATCCACCCCGAGCAGGACCAAGAGAGGGTGCAAGTTTCCTAGCAACAGAGGCTCCTGTGATGGGAACTGCACTCGCTGGTTCACAAGCGACTGTGTAATGCATGTGTTATGGTCGTGTCACTCTTGTCAAAATGAACGCTTTCCACCAGCATGGCTCTTTTCAACCAATGAGGCGGTGCTTCTGCTCAAGGCGGTTGACAGCCTTGACAGGAACCTTGTTTTATCAGGAATGAAAGCATGGAAGAACAAAGGAACTGAATGTAAAAATTTCCTTTTGACAATCAGAATGTTGTATTTGTGCTCTTATTAATGAGGTTCAACTGTATTTGGAGTTTCTAAAAGTTCCTTTGTCAGGCTGAACTCATGGAGTCATATCATGTTGGTGCATTCACTTTCTCTGCCTTTTCCACGTTCGTGACCAAGGTTCAAATCCCACCCAGGATGGTGGTCAACAGCTTGTGGGCTGCTCTTCTTCCATCAACACAAATCAGACTGGTCGTTCTATGCTTGCCCACTTACTTAGTACCGGGGTGTGAGCGGCCAGTTAAACTCAAAGCTGAAAACAGCTAGCAAAAAGCTGAAATGTTAAAAGTTCCAGTACTTTGGTACAGGCTATAGGTAGGTATTCAAAAAGCTAAAACGAGCTGAACTCTCACACCCGATACTAACCATGGTCACTTTCTTGGTTTCATCTAGTACCAGTCCTGTTCCTCTGAAAATGGTGTTGGAAGTAGCCGTGCTTGACTCCTACATAGAAAATGCTAATACCCAGGTTTTTTTGCTTGCTATCCAGAGATTTTCCAAACAACTCAAGGGGCAGCACAATGCACCCCCCATCTGTACTATGGACAAAAACCATATCAAGGGATTTTAGATTTTCAGTGAACTCTGATCACATGTTTCTCAGGGAGTTGCATCTTTTCTGAACTGAATGCATCGAGTGTGAACATCACAATTTTCCACAAAACTTTCAAATAGTGCAACCAAACTTTGTTTACAAATTTTTCTGTATCCATATACAATATAAACAGTATTTTGTATAGTCAATGAGACAAATTAATTATGATGCAGGAACTGGTGTAATGAAAAATGTCAAATCAAATTTGCCAGGGTCATCTGAACTTCTGCGTACCGTACAGTAAATAACAATTTTCCACACACATGGATTAAGATTGCATTTACTATTTTATTGTACCTGAAAACTATGGATTAAAATGTAAAACTAACTGGATTTCAACCTCTGTACACATTAAAATACATGTATTATAAAAAGGAATGTCATATGGTTTACTTCTCAGATGAATGATTCTACTTCGAATACAATATATGTACAATGCAACAGACCGCAGCTTCACTGAACTTCTATGCACAATGCATGGGCGCCGTAACCATTTGGCATGCATGGGCGCCGTAACCATTTGGCATGCATGGGTGCTGTAACCATTTGGCATGCATCGGCGCCGTAACCATTTGGCATGCATGGGTGCCGTAACCATTTGGCATGCATGGGCGCCGTAACCATTTGGCATGCATGGGCGCCGTAACCATTTGGCATTGTCCCTTGAATGCAACCTTTTCATGCAGACAGGATAAGACATTGCAAGTCAGAACCTATTGTGTCTTTAAATGGCACTTATTCAGCGGTCATACTGTTGACTACATGTATTTTGAATAAGTCAGTGTTTGTAAACGATGACCCACCCATCTGACGAGGGGTGTTTCATCCAGAAAGCGTGCATAAATCCAAATAAGAAAGCTGTATAATTTTGCATAGTCTGAACACATACATGTATATGTATCTGCAGCATTTCAGGGTTTCACTGTTTGGTCTAAAAGTCTAGAAAGTCAAGTAGAAATGATTGAAATAGAATTGGATATAAACATTTAAACTCCCTGTCTTTGTATCATATTCTTTCGTGCTCTTTGTTTTAATTTGGGAAATCTAACTTTGCTGAGCTATACTGTTGCGTGCACTGCATGGACTTGGAAATAGCTTTCGGCCATGGACTTTGGAAGTGATGGTAGTGCCGTCACATGTTGGCGTGGTAAAGGAGTTGCCATTTTCTTCCTGAGTTGGAGACGGATGCGCCGGCTTGTTGAAGCACTCACGACACACGGCCATGTACTTGTCGGCGCCGCCGATGACTTCCAGCTGCGGGAAAAGTGGAACAAACGAGCACTACCAGCAAAACTCTTAAATCTTGCCTTCCAGCCGTATGGCTGTAGTACACTTTGCACTTGACTACTTCCAAACTTTTCAAGTAGTTTTTCACCAACAAATACCAAGACGTTTGCTGTGACCGTAGCAAGAGAGATATTGACAGTGGACAGCAGAAGTTATCCACTGAAGGAAGCAAGTAACTTGGGATTTCAGACACAATACTTTTTAATTACACCTCGGTACAGAAGAACTAAAAAATGCACTTGGAGGTACTTTCTTAAAATTATTTGTCTTTCAGCCGTTTTGCTTTTACAAGATTCTGATTATCTAGACTCTAACTTTGTTGAGCATTTTTCTGACTCATTATCCAGCTTCAGCCCCACCAAATCGCCCTAATATGTGACAGTGAACTTGGCTCTTGGAAAGTACTTTAACTACAGCCCTGCTACAAAGGCTGGTTGGGTTTTGAGTTCTCTGCATCATTGCATGATTCAGCTCTAGATTATTCCCTGGCAATGTCTATCCACCTGTCAAACAGGAAACATTAATTCTCAGCACTGCTCAGTCATCGTTTCCAGGCTTTCAAGTCCAGTGCCTGGATACTTTTAAGGAATTTTTAAAAACAAAACCCATGAAAACACAACTTTGTGCCCCATTCAAATGTTTGTTTTTTTATTTTTGTGTTACCAGTTCAAAGGATCTTGTGGAGCATTTACACATGTATGTTAATGTACATTTATGAGCAAGGGTGTGATCTCATCCGAGGAAGTAATCACAATGTAGCTATTGTTTTAGCACTAAAATGTGAGATTTGTTTTGCTGTGGTAAATTGTCTTTGCACTGCCTGTGACTTTCCAATTAATGAAAATACATGTAGGCTGGTAAACAAAGGTTGCTCCAAAGCCTATTAGTGACGGTATCATTAGGAAGTGGTGTATTAAAAACAGGAAAAAGAAAATCCCCTGCTAACCTTTGTTTCCATGCCCATTCGCTTTGTGTATGATGCCTCCTGGTAGCACATCATGCAAACCGCATTCAGCTTGACAACGTTCTCTGCTAGCGGGACTAGGTTTAAAATATTTCCAAAGCCCTGTTGGAAAGGACATAGAGGTTATCAGATCAAGTGTTTAACAATGTATCCAGAATAGGGCCGAGTCATATTGAGTAATTGACTATTTGAATATTTGACCTTCAATTTGATTGAATATCCAAAGTTTTGGTCTTACCGGCCGGCAGATTGTTGAGTAAACTATGTACAACATCAGTTGCAAAAACCACACAATTGTGCATAATAATCACTATAGGGGTATCTTCAGCCACAGTTTTGCAAGATTTAAGAGACAAACAGTACATGTACTTCTTACCCTGTTGAAAATTTCTATTCCTTTTAAATTTGAAATGAATACTTTACTTTTTGAGTCATTGTAAACTTTGTCACTTTAATTTAAATCTGCTCGAAACAAGCTTCCACAGTGCAATTTTTCTCATTTAAAACAAAAGAAAATTCTCTCTTCTTTTTCATGAATTATGCATTTGAAAATTCAAATTTGGAAAATAATATTCAAATATTTGATAATCAATCCAATATTTGGCACAGCCCTAACCCAGAAGTTATCTTGCAGTTTTCAGTAAATCTGTTTGAAGGTTTGTGTGCAGCCTGAGCTGATTGCTTAATTTAATCCCTTGAATGTATGCACACTCAAAATGTAACCCTAACTGTCCTCAATCCTTCACCTGTTGGAGGACTGAGGACTGTTAGGGTTAAGGATTGATGACTATTTAATAATACATTGATTTCAGTGTTTCAGGTATTTCAGTTTTGAGTAGATGCAGCAAGTTTGATAAACTTTCTTCTGAATTCTTTTCAAGGCTCAGTTTCCCTTTCTTGTGATCCATCGACCCTCAGGGGAATTCTGATGCAAAGCTCCTTCTGGGAAAATCTTGAAAGATTACATCCACCAACCTTTCTCTGGAATGTTCCGTCTAGCGCAGCCACAATCACTATCTTTCCTTGATTGGCCATGTCCTCTGCAAACTCGATGCAGTCGGGAAACTGGGCACAACAAAAAAATGAAAGAGGCAGATGTGTAGGTAAAGCAAGCAACTTTGGCCATGTTGTTTGCTGTAATCTTCAAATATGTTTTTGTTTGGGAAATGCGCAACAAAATTCATAGTTTGACGTGTTTCTTTTGGAAATCCAAACCATTGGAAGTGTAGCTAGCCAAAATAAAATATAGGAATTTGGTGCATTAATTGAAAAAGAACATAACTACGCACTTAAAAGTTACAGTTGATGTACATTGTACTTACAAACTGTCCTTCGTCAATGCCTATGACATCATGATTTGTTGAGCTGTCAAGTAGATCATACAGGCATTCTGTGGATACTGCTTTGGTAACTTGTCTGTAGTTAAGATCGGAAATGAAACCAGAAAATGTTCCAGGCAAAGAGATCAATCACACCCAAAGAAGGCAATATGGACAAATTGGCAGCACTTTTTTGCGTATTTGAATAAAAAAAAGAGATTATTGCTTTTCAGTGAGACAATTTTAGCAAAAATGACAATTTTCACGTTGTCGGGCACAAGAAAAAGAGACGGGGGATCAGTTTTTTTCAGGATTCTTTGCTTTTTTTTTTCCTGGAGGTACATGTACTTGAAAGCTAAAGACTGGCATTCATTTATCTTTCATTAAAGTGGTTGGTTTTTCATGCACTGCAACTTAGGCGAGCACCAGCTCTGCTAAAAGTTACCTGTCATGGGTTGCTACGCCCTCCTTGTCATATCGGTCGTCCTTGGCATATTTGATGACCAGACAGGAGTAGTTGGCAATTTCAAAACGTTTGATGCGTCGTAGTAGTTCAGTCCTAGGGTCGAGTGACAACATTATTGGACAGTCATTGGTCATTACTAATAGCACAACCCATCGTTGACAGACACGTCATTCACCTGTCTTATTACTTGGAGATAAGCCGCAGCATCATTTCAACTGTCAGTTTGAACATGTACTACTCTTGTTCATACAAAGCCATCTGCTCAAAAGGTTTGCTTGAAGTGAATTATGTAACAATCATGCATGGAAGCTCAGGCCAACTCTGAGATAATGCACCCGACTCCTTTTTCTATAAATTGGCACAGATAAGGACGTTTACAAGAAAACCCTCATTTCTCGTCCAGGATTTTTAAAAAAAGGAGGCAGGAGCCGTTTTTCAGGAATTTTTTTTTGTTTTACATCTGAAGCACACTGTCCAAAAGATCTATGGAATCTGTTGCTGATACTTTCAAGGAGTATTCATCAATCTGCAAGTGGTAAGTTTCTATGGAAACAAAAAGTCACGATACATGTACATTGCAAATTCAATTTTCATTCAAATTTCAAACTCAAATTCATATTTCTATTTTAATAGAAAATCTAAAGAGGCATGCAGGAATAAAGGAAGCAGGTGTTAATGGGAATCTGTTTTTATTTGGTTTACTTACGTTTTCCCCGAGAACATTGGGCCGAAAATAACCTGAAATAGAATGAGAATGGGGTACTACTGAGTACATGCACTATCATCCATCGTGTACATGTACATCATTACATGGTAATGATTTGCAGTGAAAAATCCTGTTGGTGCAACGCAGTATGACAAGAACCAGATCTGTGTGAATTGGTAAGACCAGGGCCACCTGAGAGAGATTGGCTAATTAAATGCCTATAAGAAAATGAAGGAGGAGTTTAATGTTAAATTGGACTTTATTTTTTCCCCATCCTAGCACAAGCAACTTCAGAAGTTTACTTCACTTCTTCCAAATACAATAAGAGATTCATTTATTCATTCTTTAGTTTCCACAAAACTGTAGGTAGCCTATGTACTAAGTATTAAAGACATAACAGGAAAAAATAAATGTGGATGAAGTGGTGTGTAAAATTTTAAGAGATACAAGGTTATACACATTACGTTGATGGATAGAGACCCCCCAAGAAGCACAGCTTCTTGAGTAGGGGCCCAATGATGCAACGTACACTTATTACAATAACAAACCATTGATGTAATTGGCAAACATTATTATAAATTAATGACAAAAAATAATGTACATGATACATGTACAGTCATGAAAGTTGGATCCTGTACGGTACAGCATGGTAAGCTGTAAATGGTGAAAGACTTAACATGCTTAATTGTTAACTAAATAAAATAGTTAGGCCTACTACATTGGATATAAAAAATTATAACAATTTCTTTTTCGGTATTCGACCGTATACCATGGGCAAGGACAATCATGATGGAAAAGCCAGAATTTCGGAGGAACCTTTCGCCATGCAGACATTTATTTATTATCAAAATGGCTAATTTGGCATGGTTACAACGATGGCCCCAAATCATGAGAATTGAGGTCAGTCATGGTCGCAAGTTCCCCGCGGTCGCCCACTTGCAGGTTGTAACGTGTAAATCTACAAACATGACAAATGATCGAATATTCACAATCAGCTGATCATCGCTTCAGAAACTGCAAACTTTCAAACAATCTTACCTGAATCTGGCCCGGTTTGGTTGGGTAATTATCGACCGAATTCATCCTTGCCATCATACTGTTTCTGTTACTGTGCTGCTAAATTCTGTTGCTTCTCTTGCTTGAAACTCAGCTAGCTCCACACAAAAGCAGTACTGACTGACTGGCCTCAAATTGAGCGCGATTTTGCAGAAGTCAAATCTTCGCGGGGTTTTGACCTCATTGCCAGGTGTATGCTGATCCGAGGAAATGCGCGACATGCACACCTATGGGAAAATGCGCACACTGGAACATGTTCTTTTCATACGAGGTTGCAAACGCAGGCACCCTGATCGCGATGTGCGCACTCACTACACGTGCGTAGAAGCGAGGACTGGACTTCAGACCTTCAAACACCAAGGAGACGGAGTGGCTATTTACCAACATGGCGGACGAAGAGGTAATACAAATAAGCTCTGTCAGTCTGTTTTTTCAGTGTTTATGTTGCGCTACAACCAAATACCACCCTTTAAAAATAGTCATGAAGCTTTTTAGTACAGTGCGCAAAGTTCTTATAAATGCCACTTCACAACACTGTCTAAGTTTTCACGGTCTTGTTTATTCATCGACATCATGTTCATGTTCCTGATGTTGTTGCCTAGGCCTACGGGTAGCTACGTCTGTACGTGTGTAAACGCCCAGCACACGAAATCAACTGTGATTTTTTGTACACAAAAATGAATGTGGAGTTTGACTGAAAAGCTTGAAATTCACATTTCCATGAAATCTTTGTTCTTATTTGCGCGTTATTTCAATGAATTAAATACTGGCTTGGAAATTAAATAGAGGAGCTAGGCCTACCTTAAGTAGAGCTTGCAGAAAAAGACAAATTGAAATTTTAATCACAATAGGCCTATTTCCTATCTAAGACAGGGAGTCCAGTGAAACAGCACCTCTAAATTGTATATCTGAAAGCGTGTAAAAGTGTTTGTTTTCAATAAGTGATTTCTGCCCTTTTTGTGCATCAAATTCTATATTTTAAAAAGCAGTTGTGTTGTAAAAGAACTGAAATTTGTGTCAGTACCATTTATTATGTCTGTTTACGTTGAGTTTTGGGTGTAAAGTATGATGAAAATAATGTAAGATCGGAGCCACTTACTGTACATCAACAACTGTGTGCGGCCATCTTTATATGTTGTCATGCGACATAGTCTCGTCTAAGCCTAATATCTCGCGAGTTTCAACCGGGTTTTGAACAATGATGTCATCATCTTGTAGAGCTTATAACATTCTTCATTTGATGTATGACTCAAGGCATTTGACTAAAGCACCGTCAAGCCTTGTTTTGGTTTGTGAAGACTACAAAAAGGTAACAAAAAATGTGCATTTTTCTGTTGAAAATCCCCCAAAAACATGTATAAGGAGTTGATGAAACTTATATGAAATGGTGTTTATTTGGAAGCTTGGAATTTCAGGAAGAAAAGAAAGTTGTTTTTTTGTCAAAAATTGATGTCGAACTGGTGTCCAACAGTCTTTTGTATTTGGTTGCTGTCGTGCAACTGTGCTTATATGGTGTATGTATGTGCATCAGATTGGTGCATGGTGTACAGGTAGCAAGATGCAAATAACAAGCGCATAAACCATACATGTTGTCGCAATAAAATGTTATCAAAAGATCCAGTCAAACACGAACTTATGACACCTGACAGACTTGGTCCCTTATTTTTATAGTTATTTATTGATGACAGAATATCACATCAAAACTATGCTTCCGTGATCTTTCAAACATCACTAAAAATTTCAAGCCCAACTCAACTGACCTGTTACTGTCTACATGTACTTGTACCCTGTATTCATTACTGATAAAGTTCTCCATAATAAAAGATATTGTTTACTTAACACTTCCTCTGTTGGTGATGGGGGAGGGGGAACAAGGTTTTTAAAACCTAAGTCTAAGTACTGCTCGGGAAGTAGGTAAGAGTTCATACTACGGACATCATTTAGGCCCAGGCCTATATTCTCGCAGTCCAGATGACGTCACTGAGTCTTAATTCTTCTCTCTGATTGGTCAGTTGATGGCTTTTCCATATTTCACAGTCGAAACTCAAAGGGACAAAAATAGTGTTGCTGTCTATGGGGAAAATCTGAATTATTGACTAAACTCTTAACCTTTACATCAAACGTGCCTGAAATTTCACTGTTTAGGTGCTATAAATATTTCCCACACTACCGAAAAGGTTCCAGTGATTTTAATCATGTTGCAGCAAAAAGGAGGAAGACATGCAAATTCATGTCCAAAGTGAATGGAGAATTGCCCCTTCGCCCAGACGTGAGTGCAATAAGTGGAACAACCTCCGACCGTGAGAATTCCCTTACAGTGGTTTAAAACCTCCTAAAAATTCAAATGTAGCAGTTTATTGAATCCTACCCTATAGAAAGAACTTAGAATTTTTAAGATGAGTTGTGATTTTTGTAGCTTTGGTAGGGAGGCTGATAAATTTTTCATGTTTTTCTCTGTTTATTTTTTGAAGTGATCTTGAATAGGATGTCATAAGAACTATTTTGATATAAATTTGAATTCCATCAGACTCTATAAAGCAAAGAAAAATCGATTTGAAGGAGGGATGTTTTTAGGTGTTTTTATTTCTTTATTTATTTTGTCTCATTTTCCCAGGGTAGCTCTCTCTGGGAGCCCTGTATTAAGTTGTAAAAAATACAATGTGTACATAATGAAATGGGCTCATAAACATTTTTGTACACGTGTAATGCAAAGCGTAACCGTGATTAGTTTTTACACAAAAATGAGTGTGGATTTTAACTGGGAAGCTCAAAATCCATGTTTTTGTAAAATCTTTGTTCTTATTTGTGCTTTATTTCAATTAATCCAATGCAGGCTTCACTTCAGATTTCAAAAATTTGGAAATCAGATATTAAACAGAGGAGCTACAGCGTGCATAAGAAGACAAATTTTAATCCCATTTTCCTACATGTATTTAAGGAAAAAGTTCCAAATAAACGGCACCCTCACTTATTTATGCATGCCGCTAGCTTTGCAGGACACAACCATAACATCTTGGATCCCATAATTTATTTACCTGCAATGATAACATTTCCAATTGAGTTCATGGGAGGGAGTAGGCATCGGCGTTCAACATTTACAACTTGATCAAACAGACACAATGTTTGAAAAATAAATGATGAAGTGACCGACAGTGATGTGCTTTGTTTCTTGAAATGGAGGAACATGAGAAAAATGTTGCTCTTTGAAATGGGTGATTCACAGTATCAGTGTGCAACCAAGTGGTTGCCACAGAAAGGCCACTTGAAAGAGTTCCATATACCGACAACACTTATTTTCCCTTGAAATGTTATAACAGCCATCAGAATGTGATGAATGAGACAGGTCCTGTAGGTTTGCACACAGGGACGTCAAGTGTTGTCCATGTGTGGAACTCTTTCCAGGCCATTTTCTGCAATGCATTGTAGAAAATAGTCCACAAATTCTATCCACCAGATTTACACAGGAAGCTTGTGTTTTTTCTGATGTTTGTCAGGCAAGTGGACTTGTGTATTTTGTATAGCACTTTCTCTCAGTTGCAGGGAATTTCTCCATCTATCAAAACTTTACCCAAGTTGCCTACGGACGTGCGCTCAAATACAAATCACAGCAAAGCAGCTGTCCTTTTGTGGTCATAAAAAAACTTGAAAAATGACCACTCCGTGGCAACCTCTTGGTGGCCCATGGCATCAGTGAATCGCCCCTCTTTCGGGCTGTAATTCTTTATTTGATTTATCTGTTAACAAAGGAGGTACGGCGACATGTCCATTTAATTGTATTGCTGAAAGATTACTGAAGGATGGGTGTTTTCGTTCATGGCTCGGGAACATTTCTGGAAGTGAAACCGAGGATTCTTCAAAAGCTCTTTAGGTTTGCGGTCGGAAATACAGTGTAGCTAGCTTCAGAGGCTGGAGGACGGGGAGACTTTTGTGGGTTAAACCTGTAGAATGAGGGAGGGACTGACAACCCAATCCTTGTGTGGACTGAGCCAGGAATCAAACCAGGGCTGTAAAGGTGAAGGATGAAGAAAGAACCACTATTCCAACCATCTGAAATTGACACTGTTCTATCGTAGCAGTGCATTTGCTATATTATGGTTTCATTTAAGATGTAAACAGTTTCATTTCCTCTTTATTTTCTTAATTAGACACCAGCATCAGAGGTTCAAGAAACAGAGGCTGCAGCACCTGCTGCAGAAGAGACCACTGTGCAAGGAGATGGCACAGCGGAAGTGGAACAAACGGCTGAAGAGGAGGCCACGGGTATATCACAAGATACCTCATCATGCTAGCCAATTTAAAATGAGCTTTCAAATTTGACATCAAATTAGCACACAATCCTGCTGTTCAGTCTCAGACATGGCCTTTCTTTTCTTGGCTTTTCAGAGCATAGCAGGAAATAACGTTGTATTTTAGGCTGAATAAAAAAAAAATTCTCATCCAGCTTTTTCTAAAAAAAAACAACAAATGGAAGAGGCAGGCATTGCATTTTTGTTACCGTGGCTGAATTTCCCAAGATGGTGGATGGATTTTCTAGAGTCTTTACTGATGTATTTGTATCCAAAGTAAAGGAGCTTTTATCCAGTCAAGAGTTTTAAAATTTGCATCGGTAGCTATACATGTTTGAAACAAAAAGTCACAGAAATTGAAAATGTCACCAACAAGGGGAAAAAAAAGAGGCGGCTGACTGGGGAAAGGGAAGGAGCGGGGACAAGAAACTGGAAATTTCTTTCTTTGGCCTTAAGTCCCTGACTCCTTTTCTACTGCAGAGGTTGCAGCACCAGTGACAGAAGATGCCCCTCCTGCAGAGGCCCCTCCAGACAGCCAAGAAGCGACAGACGCAAGCCCGGAAGGGGAGGAGGCCACTCAGGGGGAGGAGACCAGTGCCCCGGTAGAGGGTGACGAGGCGACGCCCCAGACTGAGGCAGGGAAGCCAGGGGAAGAGGAGAGGGAGGGGGAAGTAACGACCGAGGAGGCAGAAGGAGAGATGACGGAGGGCGCGGAGCCAGAAGGGGGACAAGAGGAAGGAGCTGAAGCTGAACAGGAGCCCAGTGAAGACACAACCGGTCCTGCTGAAGCCACTGAAGGTGAGTGTACCTCAAGACGGGAATATGGCAGATTGATCAATGATGATGTAACTCGATGCAATCAGCAATATGTTTAATTTGATAATGGTGATACTGAATTAACGTAACACTGGTGCAGTGCTTGTATGTACCTACCCAGTACGGTTGGCATTGGTCATGTGTGTTTTCTTCTAAAGGTGAATGCAGTTCATTTTTAAACAAGAAGGACCGATCAAGGTTAAGCTCTGGTAGCTCTGGTGCATAATTGTCAATTGGCGTTTATTTCATATCTCTGACTAAATGCAACCATTTGTATCCTTAAGTGCAGTCATAGCAAAGAAAGTGTAGAGGACTCACCTGAAGGCTCTTGGATTTTTCACCTGAAGAATCCAAGATGCAACAAAATCTCTAAATTCCTGCTGAACGATTCTAATTTCTAACATTGATTGGCACGATCACTGTGAGAGGACTGCATTGGAAGAGCCGGGTAGCACTTTCTCAGGCACAGGTCCAGTTGTACCATTGGATAAATTTTGTTTGCCCATCCATATACTATAGCCCAAGTTTACCCCTTGGCAAATCAATAAATAAATAATTTGCAATAAATCATGCAATCAAATCATGCAATAAATATACACACCTAATTTCTTTAAACTTAAGCACGGAAAGCATTGGTCTCTCGACATTTTACTGGTACTGCTAAAATGTCTCGTTTTGTGTATTTGCAGCTTGTTCTTAGCTTATCTTTGCTGACCACTTGTACTTTCCATCAGAAAGTGAAGTTAATTTTAGGATTGACTTTCCTTGCAGGGGAGACAGTTGCAGCAGAAGAAACTGATGGCCAGGAGAAAGTTGAAGAGGAAGGTGAGGCGGCGGCTGAAGTTGCTGACAAGGCAGGCGAGCAGCAAGAAGCAGGAGCAGAGGGGGCGGACGAGGCCCAAGCCCCTCCGGCCGAAGGGGAGCAAGACACCCAGCCGGCCTCCCCTCTCCCGCAGAGTGACACGTTTGCTGAAGGCGAGAGGCCGGAGACCCCTGTGGTGGCTGTGATGGAACCATTGTCCAGAGAGGGGAGTCCTCAACCAGAGCCAGAGCCGCTGGAGGCAGGCACACCAGAAAGGATAGGTGAGGATTTTTGACAAGATCAGAGTTGTGACTTGGTCATCCCAAGGTATTAGGGCCATTGTTAGAGTGTGTACAGTTGACTTTCGTTATTACGAAATCGGTTATAACGAAATTCCAATTATAACAAATCCAAGTCTGTGGTCCCGGCAAAAACATGCACATCTCTATAGGGAAAAAATCTGTTACGGCAAAATCGCATGGTACGAAATTCTTGTTACAACGAACGGTTTTCATGACTCCGTTGCCTTAAAAACCCTGTTGACGACCCATTTATAATGAACGTTTGCGAATCGCAGGTACACACAGGCCTACATGTGCAAAGTGCAATTCCAATCAAAGGAGTCTGCATTGCCAGGGAAATTGCGCCGTATCTTGGTCCAGCTCAAGCCTCGTTTGCCTCATAACTTTTTAAAGAAAGCTGTACTTTCAGTCAGTATGTAGTAGTTTCTATCATGTGGCATTGTGATAGCTGCATTACAAGTTGTTGGTTAATACACCTGGATTATTCTTTTGCTCTTGTGTCGACTGGTCAGCCATAGTTTACCAGCCTCTGGTAGGCAAAACATAGTTTATATGACTATCATGTGTGGGAAGAGTGAGGACTGCAGGTGGCTTTGGGATCTGGAACAGATGCATTATACTCAAGTCTCTGGGCTCTCAGTTCATTCATTTAATTTCCGTCAGAAGGTGAGACAAGACGGCCTTGATTGTTATGTCAGTAAAACAATATGTTGGTTGGAAACCATGGCATTTGTTTGAAATTTCTAGAATCCCCACAAGAAGAGGAAGAATTTGACGACGAGGAACCTTGGATCAGTAGAGAGGAGCTAATCGAGGCTTATCAGGTACCACCCCCTTTATATCGTTTAAAGGGTAGCAGCAATGAATTTTTCTTACATTTTCTCGGCAACTCTGTACTGTTCTTTGAGGCAGGAAAAATAAATTGCCATCCCTTTGAGGTTAAATGTATTTGAGGGCACTGTTGGTATAATCGAGGGAAGACATGGTTCAATGTGTAGGTTTTTCCATTCAAATTGTGAACCCAAAATGTACACATGTACAGTACTCATTGAAAACGTTACTGTAAAAGGATTGCTTGGATGCTTATTTTTATGTACTTACAAGACAATGAATCACTGAAGAAAGAGAAATTTAAGCGGATTTTTAACAAATCAGCTTTTAAGTGCTCAGACCAAGGTAAACATTTAAGTTTTCTTCCCAAGATGACATGTACATTACAGTTTTGCTCATGAATAGGGAAATTGCGTTATACATAAAAGCCAAATAGACAGTAAACTACCCTTTAATGTTGTCAAACAAAAATTGAAAATGTGGTTAATTGAGACACAGAAGTGCATTTTAAAGGTTTTATGAAAAATGTGTATTGCAAAGACCTTTTAACACCTTTATTCCGCAGCTTTAATGGAGATCAGGCACTAGCTAATGGAGGATAGGATGTGTGCCAAGCATTCTTGAAGAATTGTTTCTTTGTAGAAAATGTATTGTAGAGCAAAAACTGCCGTTTGCTAGAAGTTGTAGAGATGCAGTAAGCATGTTTTGCCACGGTAGTCGTTTGGAATCTAGAAGTCAATATTTTTCTGTTGCAGTTTTTCTCCCCAGTAGGATTTTCTGTCATGAAGGTTTGAATTAGAGTACTTGCATATTGTTGTGGTAACGTATTACGCATTGGTTATCATTTTGGCATTATTTTCTGTTTTCCCCACCCCAGGCAGCCCAGTCTGAGCGCGAACAGCTGCAAAATCAGAACATCCAACTGCAGCACAAATTAGCTGAATACTTCCGGAAGAAAAAGACGGACGACCAGCGCCAGGAGATGGACAAGAACGTGACCGACCAGGAACAGCGTTACCTCAAATACATGTGTGAGTGTTGGTTACGAACCGGAAATGGTTTCACTCAAGGTTTTAGCCTGGTTTCACTGTATGGCTGCAAACTGGTTGAGAATGGTCGGCCAGTCAACTTCAGGGCAGGCCAGCACAGGTTGGCTCCATGTAGTGCAAGTGTTTTTGTTGAAACCTCTTAAGACCATCACAGGACCCACCAAGACCATGACACGACCAGCACAAATCTCTAGTCTGAATTCAAGTCAGAAGCTATTCAAATGGGGAAAAACATTCCTTTGTCATTGTTCCCCTGTAGCCATGTCCGAATTACTTGGCTACGGCTTGAAACTACACACGTCCCTATGTGAAGTGGCTGCAGCCCTCTGCCATAGACCTGTGTGTGATTCTAAGCTGCAGGCACATGGCTTGTTTCTTGTGACTGGGCTTATAAAACACTGAAGTAGAGGATGGTCTTGTCATCAGGTTGAGAGAGTGGGCCTGTGATAGTCTTCCATATAACACAGTATATTCCAGTGTTTAGCATTGAGCAAGGTCTGTGAAGTTTGGTGAGGACATCAGTGTTGTAATTTTTTCGGTTTTTAAGTCCAAGAAGTATACTGTAATGTAGGATATTAGAACAGAAATAATATCTGTCCTACTTTAGGCTAAGTCTGCAGATATCTGCACATTTCATGTGGACCGGTGGTACTTTGTCCTTTTAAATGTCAGTCAAAAAACCATGGTACTCACCCTTGATTTCTAGTTTTGTAGCCTTACATTTCGTTGTATTCAGCGTGCAAGAGAAAGGTCTCAATTGCAGTACTGCAGCACAGCTTTCCAAAATTTGACCAGAGTTTGAATAGAGACATTTTGCACGTGAAGAAATATTTAACTTGAGCTATCAGTAGTGTCACAGACCAGTGTGGCAGTCGGATCAAGCCCGTTTATGACTCCAGTCCCAAGTCCTTTCACAAGAACAATCAAAAGTAACAGGGTGCACATGAACAATGACAAAGTAATGCTGTTATCACAGTTCATTTATATAAGTTTTGACTTGTGATGGACATGCAGGGACTTGGGATGGACTCGACCACAGCACTGTCACAGGCTGTTCCATTGACGTCCAGTCAATATGCTCTCGTGACACAGAGCACTCATCGTATTGTTTTTGTCTTGCGTGCATCTGGCAGCCAATCTGGAGGAGCTGAGGAGGCAAGAGGAAGAGGAGCGGGATGACCTGAGCGAACAGTTGGAGGAACTGAAGGGGCGTCGGCAGGAGAAGCTGGACACAGTGGAGCAAGAGACTGACTTGTTCAGCCAGCTCAAGCGACAGTCAGCTGAGAATGCCATCAACAGCCGCACGGGCAAAGCCATCGCCCCAAAGGTGCGTCAGATTGAACCCTCTTGGCTGTGGGGCATTATAGTGTTGCCTTCCAAAGCAGTTAGTGCAATCCATAAATCCGGCAAAGGACTCTTTTCATCCTGTCCCTCATGATCATCACGGTGGGGGAAACCTGGCCAGGGTTGGGATTTGGGAAACCATTTTGTCAAGGGGTATGCTTGCTTGCAAAGGACAAAAATGAAGGGTCTGTAATGGAGGCCACGCAGAAAAGTTTCAGCCATTTTTGGTCCAAACTGTGTATTAGTGAAAACAAAGAATTTATACAAACCTAAATCTAATAAGCTGGAATGCCAAACGAGGTTCCAATGAGAAAATCGCTTGTTGCAGTCGGGATCACTCACAGTCCCTATTTAGAACAACGCATGTTTTTTTATTGGAAGACACTGGTCTGTGTGCACATGCTGACTTGGGAACATGTTCACACTGTTCCCCTCAAGAACGTTTCAGTGGGAACAGGAACTTTTTAACTCATCACAAGATGTTCCCCAATCTATGGCTATACGTTCCACAGCAAAAGTCTTCCAGTTGTCATTACTGATAGCAATCAGCATTAACCTCCACTAAGGTGTACAATTTCAGGCTCGTTATAAGTATCTTGTGGTTGAAGAGGTGAGGCAATAGGGGTTACATACTGATCAAACATTCTGTACTGACTGGGTTAGTGCAGTGTATTTGCAAAAGCTTCAGGTAGCATGTAGCAGGCCCAATCTCACTGGCTTGTTTCACCATTCGTACCCCCCAGGACATTGAGGCCTATCTCCTCAACGAGGCCAAAAAGGAGGAAGAGGTCAAGCAGGTGCGGCTGGAGAACATCAAGCTGAGGAACCGGCTGCGCAAGAGGGAGCAACAGCTCAAGGCCAAGGAGGAGCTGGCCGAAGGGCTGCATCTCATCGACTTTGAGCAGCTCAAGATTGAGAACCAGACTTACAACGAGAAGATTGAGGAGAGGAACGAGGCAAGTCCTTATCTTGTTTGCTGACCACTTTTGGGACTGTCATTATGTCATTTGATATGTATCAAAATGTTGCAAATACAGACTCGGGAAAGTTGTGAAATAATATGGGATATTTCTTGTCACAGTTTCACTGCAATTTCCACTACAACAGGTCATTAGCAAGGGTCAAATTCGAGGTCAACAAACATACTCCCTCCACAGACTTCTCAAACTTTGTGTTTGTAATAAACAAATCAGGGATTAGCAATAGTAAAGTATTAGCTGGAGGCCAGTTTGTCGTGTCAGGTGAATTGTACAATGTGTGCCATTTGTCAATCTTCAGTGGAAGAATGCATGCTAGTGAGTAGGAGAGTTAGTGGCTCTGAAATGCTTTTAGAAAGATCATTAGTTTTTCATCTTTTGTAGCCAAAGGGTCATGAGGTGTGGAACCTTAATTTGTCAATAACAGAAAGACAGCCCCCTAGAGCTCAAGGTGTGATGGAATAAGGCTTCTCAGTGTTGTGTAAAGGAGCCTGTTTACATTTGACAGTTTGTATTTTGGTGACTCATCAGGAATTGCTGAAGCTGCGAAAGAAGATCACCAGCACCGTGCAGGAGCTCACCCACGTCAAGGAGAAGCTGCAGTTTGTTCAGGCGGAGAACCAGGTCCAGAAGGGCAAGCTGAAGGAGGTGGAGTCCCTGGTAGCCCAGGTGGGTTGGAGTACTTTGAGCTCAGTGGATGGAGCAGTCAGGCTGAGCTTGGCTCCAGATTAGTAGTTAAATTTGGCTTCAAGCCAGCAGAGCCTAATAACCATATAAAGATGCATGTAGAGGCTCTGCATGGTAGCCATCTAGCAGAGCAGTTGTTTTTGCTCCACAGGGAAACCTCCATGCCATGTCCCATGGAATTGAAGCACTGGCCCACAAGATGGCTGCCATACAAACCCTCTGTAGCAGTGTCAGAAACATAAAAATACTGAAGGGATGGTACATGTATGTCAACCACTCCACACCGAATGAGTTGTAGTTACACGGATGGACGTTTGTACATGCATCAGCCTCTCTATGCAATGGCAGGTTACACCTCTACTCATCCACATGCTTGAGGGTGGTTCTAATTACATTTGTACTCATAGAAGGTGGAACTATAGTTGACGAAGGTTGAGCATGTGTGAGCATTTTATTCAATTATATATTAAAGGTGCTGTCCGTTCAGTATTTTAATGGAGTTGTATTGCAATTGCTAGAGCACTAACACGTCATTTCCCTGAGGAAACTTTGAAGTTGTCCTGAATAGTGTTGTATGTCTCGAGACCTGGTCTCGGTCTTGAGACCTTTTTTTGCAGTCTCGTTCTCGCCCTGTCAAAGTCTCGGTCTTTGGAGGGCCGGTCTCGAAAGCGCCGGTCTCAGTCCCAGATGCCATATTCTCGGGTCTCCCCCTCGAGACCATAACAAAATGGGCATCTGGTTACCACGCATGCACATGTTGCAAAAGGCAAAATTACCTCCGCTCGAGTCAAATTTTTAGCCACTGATATAAATACGACACAGTAATGTTCAGTTTTTTTGCAATAAACAATGAGATCGATGAAGACTAGTCAATGCAGCATGATGCAACCTTGTCCAAAGTTGTTACTTTATTTCCAATCCAGAGTAGCCATGCTGCTTGGCACCATGGAGATTAGGTTGTGAGTAGCGGAATTTGCACACTAGAGTGGTTCCCGTCCCCTACATAGTCTCCTTCTGAACGTAGGGCCGGAACGGGAACCAGTCTGTGTGCGCGCACGCTATGAATTGTGTGCACGTGTGAAAGTGCTTTCATTCCATCTAGTATGTGGTACGTGTTGTTTTAGTAGTTTCGTTACAGTAGGCCTGCATCTTTTTTTGATATTTGTTTTCAGTATTTTGCTTACAAAAAACAGTCTCAAGGATATTTGTTTTAATGTTCGCATCATATCATTTGGGACACTCGGGTTGAAAATGACCAGACCAGGGTAAAAGTAGAGCAGTGTCACTGATAAAGGAACTGAGACATTCTTTAACAAATATTTGACCTATTTGTGTATGTGAGTTTATGCTAATGTTTTCATTTTAGTTCTTTTGTACTTAATTGTACTGCCATATGTTTGTCCCTATTAACCTTTTGGTAAAATCTAAACATTGGTTAATGGTTGGTCTCGGTGTCGGATGTCCTGTATCGGTCTCAACCTGCGACAGTCGCAGTCTCGAAGTCCTGGTCTTGAAGGAGTAGGTCTCGGTCTTGGTCTCGTATGCCTTGGTCTCGGACATCAAGGTTTCGGATACAACACGGGTCCTGAATGCAGACATTTTAACTTTGTGTGTGAATTTGCAGATGGTATTGAAATTAGCTTGAGTGAAATTTGAATAATGTGCTCTAGATGTATTTGTGCACCAGACATCTTGGTAGGTAAGCATACAGATGCACACTTGAGGTGTGGAGGACATGGACTTTTCCAGTGATAAGCTTTGACTGAAGTGAAGTTGTTTTTGTTTTAAGAGAGACAAATAATGCTGTTCTTTGGTCCTCGGCAATGTTCAATCTGTTTCATGACTGATCCCCGTCAAAAGGGTGTGTCCAAAAAAGCTCTATCCAGTCCTGTTTGACAACTTGCCTCTGACAGAAACGAGACATCCTGTCAAGGACCAAGAAGGCCCGCGACAGCCTGCGCATTGACAACCAGAGGCTGCGACAGAAGTCGGGCCTACTGGGCAACACCCCACTCCTGAGGGACTTTGAGGAGCGGAAAGACGAAGGGGATGAGCTGAGAGCCAAGCTGGAGAGGCTCAAACGACAGCACGCCGAGCTGACGCTGTCCTGCTCCGGGGTGCGCCGCAAGATAGAGGAAGCTCGGTCAGGGAGGAGCTGATTTCTTTCTTCTCTGCTACCACTGCAGATAAAACTAACAGCAGCTTTTCCAGCATTGCCTCAGCTTAAGGTCCTGAAACTGTTCATCAGTTTTTGTGGTCAAGACCATCACAAGACCGTTGATGAGACCAGTCACAAGTAACAGGGTCAACAGTGGCAAAGGAATGCTTATTTTGCAGTTCATCTGTATAGCTTATAACTTGAGTTCAGACGTCTTGTGACAATCTCATGGGGTCTTCTGATGGTCTGAAAAGGTCTCAACTACAACACTGTTGTTATTTGATGTGTGGAAACAATAGAAGGCCCAGTTAAACTCTCATATGCCATTTGATTAAGTATATAGACCCTTTATAAGAGAGATCTTTCCAGTGTGGCCTACACTATTCCCAGTAAAACACCGCTTAATAGACTGATTGCACCCGCTAAGTCATGTGACCTATTGTGGGTATTGAATATCAGCAAACACAGCGTCTACCAGAAGCAAAGTGTTTCGAAAGTATCATTTACCAAAAAAAAAAAAGCCGATGGTAGGTACAGTACTCAGACTACTGATGTGCTGGGTACTATATCATAACTTGGATGTATTGTTTGTAAACAACACTCAAAATACAAGTTGCTGTGGGGTTGATACCCACTGTAGGTCACATGATTTAGCAGGCGCAATCAGTCTATTACTGTGGAACCACAAGAGGCTACCTGCTTTGCAGGGTACCTAGGCCCCTACTATATTTAAGAAAACTGGCATAGTATTTGGTCTAAGAAAGCAACACAAGTTTGTCATTAGGCCAAGATGCAGACATCAGAAATTATGTTAAGTCTTACTATCCAGGTTTTATTGAGTATTAAGGGGTGACAAACACAAGCTAGTGTCCAAATCAGGTTTACCCTCTGTCCCCAAGTGAACTTAAAAACCTTATGCGAGTTACTGCTAAAAAAGATACTTTGAAAGTGTCTCATAGTTAACATGCATACTGTACATATTTGAACTTTTTTTCCTTCTGACCTTATTAGGACACTTCTAACAGTTTTGATTATACTCAATTTATGTAAAAAAAAATGCATTTCTTCAAAGTTTTTGTAAAATTGTGTACATAAGTAACAGGTTTTTCCTTCATTAGTGTTTTGGGTGAAATGATGACAGAATCTAGGCAAGAAGTTCAAAGTGTCAAAACTCCAGCCAAGTAATTGTCATCCAAAGAAATATTTTGTGATAAGCAGGTACCAGTTGGGAAGGGTTGAAACTGGTGTGTATTTATTTTAATAGAAATGTCACACGTATACATATGTAAAGTTTTTAAATTTGACAATTGATGTCGTTTTTTTTGTTGGAGGATAACAAACTGTGCATTTTTCTTCCAGAATCACAAAGAGGTGTGGAGAAAAAGCTTTAATCGCTGTTATTTATCCGTCTATTTCTAAGGGGAGTGCCTTTTTAATTAAAAATCAAATTGTACACAATATGACAGCAACACAGAGATCATTGTGGACATATTTTTTTCTGCCACATACATCAACTAAAGGGGTAATTCATTTTCTCAGAATTGTCATGAGCTCACAGAATGTATTGGGGAGTAACAGTGCAGTGAATATTCTTAGAACGTGAAAAGTGATTGTTGACCGTCATTTTCTTGCATACTCATTCAGCAAGGGGTCAAAGAAAAGTCGTTTAGTATGCTTATGAAAATGATGAAAAAATGAGTGACCCCTTATGCAGACATCTTTGTACAATTGATGTTATCAACACAAACACACACACAATCTTCCAGCAGCACTGTGTGAAGCCTTCCAAAAATAAAAGCTAGGCTGATCGGTACGTATGTGTATATAGAGTGATTGGCTATATTCCAGAGAACAATCCACTGCCTTGGGTGATGTCACTAGTCTTAACAGTGTTATATGAAACCAGGGGAGAGCATACTGAAGGTATAACAGAAATACTGAAGGCGAGATATTTACACTTTTCAATTCGTGGTGCAAGTGTGTACATGTACAGGGCAGGAACTTATCGGAGGCAATGGCCTTGATGCCCCGGTCTTTGCCTCAGTTAAGTTTCTACTACAAGTGCCCTTCGTGAAAGGGAAACTGCTTTGCCCTTTCAAGAATGAAGTTCCTGCACCCTGTATGTAGTCTACAATTTTGAGCAGTTTGACTGATTAACTGATTACATTAACTACTGTGAAAATTTTCATGAGTCTTCTTTGCAGATTTTAATCGCTTACAGATTCCCACACTTTTCGAAATAGATTTTCTACAAGTATAAATATTATGTACACACTCCAAATGTTTTACGCACCTACCAAAAAACTTCAAGCTAAGCATTATTCATGTGTACATTCAACTCAGTAGAAAGTAACATCTTGGACCGTGCGCAGCCTCACTTGGGCCCGCCGGTTCCAAGTTGGATTCAGAAGTTACCGATTACTGGTTCTTAAGCTCCTCTATCTGCTTTCTCGTTTTCTCTGCCTCGTATGTGAACTCTTTGATGCGATTCTCAACATGGTTCATCTGTGGAATGAAGTGAAGAAACAATTTGGCATTGCCATGAACGATGGAGGGTTTATCTTAACGGATAGTGCTGTAGAGACAATCCAAGAGGAACGGGCGACTTGCATTAGCTCCACCCTATACAGTATCTTTATTTCTTATGTCACTGTATGGCTGGAAAACTTCCTTCCAAGCTGACATTGGTTTCAGCCATGCAGCCATACTATTGCCATATGATACAGCATCCACACACTTTCAGGGCATTATATAGGATGGAGGACATCAAAATTACGTTACCCCAGGGATTGATGCCCATTGCCATTTGAAAAACTGGATCTTTAAGAATGTACTTTGAGTATCCTGCATATATATGATTGTGTAGGCTTCTGGAAGGTTACTGGCAAAAAGACAGGTCAGTTACGCATTGCTGGTGTATCCACGGGGCCTCAGAGGCTGTTTTTGTCATTTTAATGTAGTTACTACAAATGCACAAAAGGTGTACTCCAGCTTATCCCATTGATTTAAAACGTTTTGCCCTCTTAGGATGTGTTAACGCATAACCTCTGTAGGCAGGGGTTGGATGGTTCTGTTCACTTACAAGTCTGTTCTGCTGTCGGATTGCTTCTAGCTTGAAAAACTCAGCCACGGTCATATCTTTCTCGTCCTTCTTTTTGTTGACAAAGGCACACTTAGGAGCGTGAGATTTGTGCTCCAGCCTGTGAAATATAGACCACCATGAAAGACAAACTATAAGGGCTGACTGCCCTTGAGAAAAGAATGCAAGATTTCTGTGCTCAAGAGGGGTGGCAAAGTAATGTGGACAGAACGTTGAGTGTAGCTTTTGGACACGGGCGCGGGAGATCAGGCACAATGACACAGGGCTTTCTCTGATGAAACTGATGAATTACCTAACTGAAGGGTATCATCTGGCCTTAGTTTAAGAGCACTTTCACTGGCAAAGAAGAGATGGGTAATGGTGGGATGTTCTTCAACCAGGTTCATGCACGTGCCCGGTACACACATAAAAGCCATATCATCAAACAGAATTGGTCGCGTGTGCTCTGTGTCTCACATCAAACACGTATAAACCCAGTATGTTCTCACAGTGCATCCCCACCAAAGGGATGTCATTTCCATGTAAAAACACCCGCAATCGATCCTGCTTTAAAGGCGGATGGCCATGGAACTAAAATTGAGTCAACACTTTGGATGGCCACAGTCCACGTGACCCAGCACATCGAAATCAGGAATAAGTTTCAAATTGACTTTTTGAGGTAAGTACATGGTCAGAAAGAGAATTTCATAAGCTTTCAAATGGTACATACATGTATTACAAGTGTGTTGCTTCTTTGGTTCTCAAGTGTGGTCGGATGAACATGACAACTTGACAAGTCATTTGAAAGATTATGAAATTCTCTTTCTGACCTAGTACATACCTCAAAAGTCAATTTTAAACTTATTCCTGATTTCGATGTGGTGGATGACATACCACTTTGCGAATGTGTTGGCTTAGTGAAAAGCAGCTGGGAATTACAGAATACAAGGCATGGCATTGGCTGGTAATCAAACTTCACTGAGAAAATGCATGCTTGGCTGTGCGCTGAAATTAGCTGAGCAGCACCTCTCCCATTCAAACCAAAGCACAGTGCAAAAGCACATGCACTATAATATTATAGAACCCCAGCGGGATGTGAACCCTCATTATAGACAATGCCACTAGACCATGCCTATGACAAGTTCCCATCTGAATACACATGTCCAGATCATCATGAACGTGTGTCAGCATTGACAGAAAATCTACCAACATGGGATCATCGGTTGGTTCCCATCCGTCAAGTTCCTTAAAGCACATGAAGCAGCGCACGAGGTCAGGTTCCTGAGCTGTTGGACAGTGATAGAAGCCTGCAGCCGCCATCTGAAAACAAGAACACCAGACCATTTAGCCATGGAGAAGTACACTAGCAGTAAAGCAGAAACCTATCTTCAAATACGATTGCTACCAATACGTCAAGTTGTGCCAAAAATGTTTCTTCAACTGTCTCAAAATTACACGTACATGTATCTTTGTGTGTACAATGCAAGATGGTCAATCTATTCTACAATCTGTTCTAAATGTATTGTTGAGTTTTTAAACTTTTATGCACAAATTGAGGTTTGCTCTTCAAGAAATTCAAATCACTGCATTTCCCTCATATCAACACTGATAAACAGAAAGAGTAAAACCAAGTCTTTTTGTTTTAAACTGAATCTAGAAAGTGCAGGATGTGTTACTTTCTTCAAGTGATTTTGTGGCTATGGTGAATTTTTCAAAGGGAAATTAAGTCTGAAATTGCAAGAGGCCTAAATTCCATCTTGTGAAAACAAAGTCGCAGTGACAACGTAAGCACGACACCTGTCAAAGGTGTCAGTCTTATTTCTCAGTCCCGCTAGAATATCCATTGTGCATTGCCATGGTTGTTGTGCAGCTCAAATAGAGAAAGTGCAGCATAAGGGACCAGTTCTCAGTCCTATGTTCACTGTCTTTTTCTTTTTGATCGTCAGAATTAGAAAAACGCAGTGGTTACGCTACAGAAATTTAGACAGGTTGCTTGTCCATTTTTTGCACTAGATCACTGCATTGGAAGCAGGAACCAGACCACTCTAAAACGTTCAATGGATCTCGGACTTTCTTTCCCTTTGAAAAAATCCTAAAAGGGTACATGTATGAAGCTACCAGAAAAAAAAAAGAAAAACGTGTGGAAAGTAAACATACACTCTGATTAAGAAAATAAAGAAACTAAAGCCTTTAGCAAAGGTTTGAAAGGAAGGAAAAGAACAGAAAGAAACGGACAAATATTCACAACTGTGTGGACTTGATACCAGCGTGCCAGGATTGCAGAGCAAGGGGTGTCGTGATTGAGTCATGATTTATGGAAATTAAAACCTAACAAAGATTGTGCAATGCTGTAACTATAGAAGTTCTGTATGGCAGCCATCTTTTCGGTAATGCTTTTGTTACGGAGGGATAGCACAAACTCCAAGATTCTCCTTATCCCTGAGGAACAAAAGCTCTTACCAGAAAAATGGCTGCATGCAGAACCTACATGTAAGGCCTTAGTCAGGTCAGACTTTACATGTAACTAAAGCCACTTCCATTCATGCCGCGCCAGTGACTTCCTTAGTAAAACATGGAAAAGGGAAAATTTATTTGCAAGGCCAACCATGGAGGAAGGAAAAGAGGGAAACATGGCAAAGTGGCAATCGAAAGGGTAGGCATGGTCATTTTGGTGGGGATTGTATACTTGGGGTCTTTGGGAACCTCCCAGTTTTTTGTCATTTTAATCTTGCAAAACTGCTAAGTTCCCGCCCCTCAAAAAAAGAACAATGGCAATACTTTCTTTATTTCGTTGACAATTTTTGGAAATTTCAAACATGTCAAATTGTCAATTGTGAGAAAATATGGCTTTCTTACTGATAGGCCAGCCATGCAAATTTGAATCCACTAAGCACCACGTGTCATGTGTTAAAACCCTGACAATTTTCCCTCATAATTTCCCTCAAAACCCTGCCCTCTTTTCACCAAATCAACCCTACGGTTATTGAGCATGACGTCATACTCAGAGTCATCTACCAAGGTGAATCGAAAACCAAAAATGTAAATCTCCTTTATTATTTATAGGAACAGCTAGGGTCCCCAAATTTACAAACAATCCCCATTTTGGTCGTGATGCATGGTGAAGGGTAGCCCAAGTCGAGTCCTATCATGCCTATGAAATCCATCGTTCGCTTCGTCAGTGAAGTAGACGACGGAGCACTAGTTCCAGGGATCGTGGGGGACCGCAGCTCGTAGCGGACATGATGACGACCCAGCCCGGCAACCCAAACCCCAGTAGTACTAGTACTAAGTACTAGTACTAGGCCAGGCCAGTACGTAGGCAGAACAACTTAACAAGAACTCAAATCAAAACAACCTTGCTCGGCATACAATTGCAGTTTTCGTCAAACGGCCAGTCCTTAAAAGATGCAAGACGGTTTGCTTCAGTGTTCATCACAAAGCTTTGTCGCTCTTTGGCTTCCTCAGAAACGCCTAAATCTTCACTTTTACCCATTTTTGACAGCTTTTTTGCAAGAAAGTAAATTAAATCTGCCGCGATTCAACTCGGTGTATATATATGATGCATGACGGGAAGGAAAAGTTTATTGACCTCTTTTATTCTATAGTTGGACTGGTTCTCGGTCCCTTCGTGGTCGAACGAGTAACTAACCGGGCTTGGTGTTAGTGGGAGTGGCCGCATTTAATAAGGAAGTTATCCGAGGCCACGAAATGAAGAAGGCAAAGAAATACTTTCTTGAACAAAATAATGGGTGACCTTGTAGAATTCACTCAGTCAGAATCATTAGATGTTAATGGCTTTGACAAATAGGCTTTAAAGTTCAGTTTCAGCCTGGTGGAAGGAAGACACATGGTTTGCGCACGGGTTTCAGTGGTTAAATTTCGCTGCGTGTAAGTTTCAAATGGAGTTTCTCAAAAACTGAGGTTCTTGTGCTTCAATCGTCAGATTTCGAAGAAAAACTGAATTCTGCACTTGGAGTGGATAATTTGGAAAGAATAATGGTTGAGGTTTACGCAGCAGTGAATTACTGGAGATCAACGTCAAGTTTGGAAGAAGGAGCAGTAGGAAATGTGAGTTGAACTTTATTTAGTTTCAGAATGTTTCTTAAGTTGTACTTTATAATTCTTAACTTTAAGCCTATATAGGCCTAGTAAGAAATTTATGACAGTCTATTTAGCCTGTCAAGCTTTCTATATTAAATTCACTATCTTGAAGGTGGGACTGTCTTAAATGTTATTTATTGGCAAAAGTGGTTTCAAAAACTGAATGACTAATTTGTCGTATATTTTCCCAAGATTTCACTGGAAAAAATCTCCAAGACAGCAATGATTTGTGTTTGTCGGATCTAAAGAGACACTGAACCCAAATCGTGTGACAAACAATGTAATATGAGTGACAGAATTCCTCTTCGGGGCAGAAATGAAACTAAAGTGAGAAGCAGAGTTCTGACGTTTCTGTTGAATAAAGTTGAATAAAGTTACAAACAAGGGAATTCAAAGTCAACGCAATGAAAAAAACTTAGTCTACGTAACAAAATTATTTGTTCTCAGTTGAACTGACTTTTTTCATGCCGGAAAGTAGTTGTTAAATGTAAATCTTTAAGTCAGGTTGTGAACTCAACTTTTTAAGCTGATTAATAAGTGCCTGTTGTAAAAACGGCAGTAAGTTAGTTTAGTCGCTCATTTAAAGCTGCGCTCACTTTGTGCTCACAGAAACACTTCCGCATGTCGGTTTTCAATAAAATCTTCTCAATGTGAATGAATGCGGTACAATTTTTCCTGGGGGTGTAAAATTAAAATCATTTTATTGATGTTTTTTCAGTGTTGGCTCATCGAAACCAGACGGAAAAACACATAGACAGTTTGGACATTATATTTACTGACAAAACCTATTGCATGTCTTGGTGGAATTCTCAAAGTTTTACACACTGAACAAATCACGATTGAACTGACTCAAAGTGAAAATATTGCAGTGAAACCGTACACAATAGATGTAAAAAAATGAATTGAAAACAAACACACACAAAAACAAGTTACATTATCGCTTTCGAGTTGGTTAGTTAATAAGAGAGTGGTCAGTTATTTCCTGGAATGATATTCTTGCACTTTCTGTTTATTTTTTGGCTTGTTTTTTGGAGGGAGGCGGAGGCTTGGCCATCATCCCATGAGAAAAATTTTATGTTGACTAGAAATGCACGGCATACAGCATCATATTACCCTCTTGATGCGCCGTCATTGTTTGGCCGCGCATTTTGTACACAAACAATGCGCGATGTCCTATCCAGTCTATATAATGGAGATCAATGCCGTCAAACATCACGTGACTGAAAATCCTCTATTGTCGAGTCCTTTGCCTAATCCTCAGTAGAGTTGGGTGCTTGATAAACGCTTTATTCTGAGGGGTTTCTGAAACGACTTTCTACATTTTTCATATGAAAGAGAATTCTCCCCACTCAAAAAGAAAGGTGGTACTACTGTTTCTAAATTGCTGTGCCTAAGGTTTTGATAAAAANCTGCAACTACTCTGGAGTCCCTGGCCCACTGCCCCTCCCCCACACGCCCGTGATGAGAGTAAAAGTGAAAGTTTAAACGTTCGATGGCATGTCCATTTCGGTCCTCCGTTATTTGTGTGTCACCCGCAAAGAAGACGTCAAAAAAAATCTGACGTCATAGTCTAGAATCCACATCAAATCAATGTTGTGCTAAGCATAAACTGAGTTCGATACCGAAGGGTACGGTAGGAAAAGCGAATTGTTTGTTGAAGACCCACCCAAAAAATTCTGTGGAATTTTAGACGTAAGTTTTATTCTTTTGCAGGTATCCTGCGTACACCATTAGAAGAAACTGTTGTGCTGTTATTTTCAGGTCTTCCTCAGCCTTGTGTAATTTACTTTTTATTACCTTTTGACTCGTAGTCATTAGTCATAAAATAGGCAATTACATGTAGCTCGAACTTCGCTGAAGTATACCAGGATATGCACATGAATGATGGTTTCGAGTCAACTCGGACCCAAACCAACTCGGACCCATGCCAACTCGGACCCACGACCAACTCGGACCCAATACTAACCCGGACCCACGACCAACTCGGACCCAATACTAACTTGGACCTACGACTAATGCGGACCCACCCTGAGTCAACTTGGACCCAACCCAAGGAGAGCGTGATTAACTTTTTGAAAATTTTTATTTTGTCCACTTTTACATTTTAGCATTTGGTAAATGACTCTTTTGCACTGCATGCTGCCAAGATGTAACGTCCTCTCTACACGTAATGCAGGGAAACAGTGGCACAGGCTTCCCAGAATTTCTCCGTTTTCGAGTTTGAACAGGCATGGTGGTTGAAAACCCTACAGGACTAGATTCGATATCAGTGATGTCTTGGAACAAGTGATAAGTAACCGACGAGTGTCGTATTTTAATGGAGGCACGTTTCCTTTGGTGTCTAATTTGCCGCTTGTAATCTGGAATCCTAAGCAGTTATTAGCTTCCGATTGACCACAAAGACTGATTTTGTCACCTTCCATTCTTGAAACCTATGATCGGGGAGTTGGATCTTGGGACAACCAATGGGAGCAGCTTTTGGAGAGTGATTGACAGTACCAAATCATTGAAGCCCTTTCTCCGAAGTTTTTTTGGCACTCCAGATCACCATAAGAAATCGAATGAACTTTTACCAAACAGCCCCCAAAGTTTTTGTTGCAATAAAAGCCACAGATAGGCCCTTCTGATGTACATAAGAGATGCTGCATGCGTACAACACATACTGCAGATATACATCAATATCACGAACATTGACCTTTTATAATGTCTCATGCTGCTATTCCCACCTCACTTTTCAATTTTTTTGGGCGTGGCAAGTGTTACACCTCCACCTTGCTCCATTCCCCTCCCCCCGAATACCAGCAGAATTTAGGCAGATGGAGGAATTCATCCATACAGGCGTAAACTGACTGTCCAAATAACGCAAATAGGTTTGTAATTTTGAACAACACAAATCAAATCATTTGAAAATAAAAATGTGGAATATTTCCTATTGTCTTAAACTTGGAGACAGTTTTGAAGTGTTGTATGTCTGCTCGCAAGCTCATTATCAATATTTTGTGATCCCACGTTTTTTTATTTTTTACAATAAGACGTGCCATAATCACGAGGGATCATAGAATTATTTATATAAATCCCGAATTTGCAATTGATAGGTTCAGATTCAGAGTATTTCTTTCACAAAAAGTATTTGTTGTAGTGCAACCATAAGACTCAGTGGGTCCGAGTTGACTCGAGGTGGTTCCGAGTTGGCGTGGGTCCGAGTTGGTTGTGGGTCTGAGGTGGTCGTGGGTCCGAGTTAGTATTGGGTCCGAGTTGCCGTGGGTCTGAGTTGATCGTGGGTCCGAGTTGGTTTGGGTCCGAGTTGACATGATCCCTAGATGGTTGTTCTGACGAACATGTAGGCGAAGCCAAACCATGCAAGTAGGATTGATGTAGGTCTATCAAGTATCATACGCATTGTGGAGGACCCTAATTTCGCGCATACAAATATTCGATATTTGCGCGTCCAACTTTCTCGTCATGAAACTTTTCAGCGGAATAATGCACTGACGTAAATTTATTATCGACATGGTCGATGATCGATCGTCACTTTCGCAGCTAGGCCTAGGCCCTATGTGTGAACTGAATGCCTATCCCAGGCCAGGGAGAATTCGGGAAAATATCGACAGAGGCATGAAGCTTTACCATGTTTACTTTTACAGACTAAATACAAAAATGAACTGGTTAGAATTGTCACTCTAGAAATTGGATAAATGATCGCTGTTCGTTCATTATCGATGTTGGACGTCCAATACGGGCACTAATGGTAACTTCCATCAACTATAGCCAAATATTGAGGACGTTATCAAAAATGCAGAACCTGAAAAAGTACTACACACCTTATATTTTGAGATTGCGATTGGCGACGACAGGTGCGGATTCGGTGGCACTGTATTTTGTGGCTTCTTTTCAGAAATACACATAGAAAGAAATTTTGTCATTGCTTAATATCCAGATAAATAACTCATATTAATGCTAATTATGATTTATTGGACAGAATAAAAATTCTTGCTTCACTGTAACTTAAATTACATTGAAAATCATTAAAATCTAGAAGAACGAAAAAGAGAAAGTGATGAAGTCAAGCTATTGGCAATAAAAGTATTTTTTTCCTCAAAGTGCATCACTAAACCTAAGTAGTTACTGCAAAAGATAATATCTTATTCAAGTGACATTAACTGGCAGACTTTTCAGAAGTAGGGCATTACCAATACCCCGTAAAATGACGTTTGTAACATGCGTGTGCAAATTATGGTGACGTAGGTTTTGCTACAGCCAATCAGACTTGTTTGCAGATGACATTGTTCCTGCTGCTTTGGTGACATCGGATGTTTTTCATGATATTACTCCATGCAGGATTTTAGTCAAACATTCAACTACTGAAAAATGAAGCTGTAAGAAATTTAGTATATTTAAGAATAAATTTTGGTCCAAGTTCTAAGTGCACAAATTATGGTGACTCTTGGATACCCTCAGAACTAGACTCTGAGGTCCAACATCCGTCCCGTTCCCTCTTTGATACTGGGTTGGACCTCACAGTTCTGGGGGTATGCATGTGTACATGTATGTACATGTACATTGTATGTTCTACGGCGTGATGATGTTGTTACAGTCGTTGTCATGATTGTCACCATCACAGTCATTGTGCTCCACTTGTAAAGTAAAACATGTAGGCTTAAAACATGGGCCCTGGGTATACATGTATCTTTTATCATCCTTGTTGTAGATTGTTGATTATATCATTTACATTTTTGTTAAAAACTCATGAATTAACAAGATTAGGGAGGCTCATAAATTTTGCAAATTTCTTGTTTTCTGATTCGTTTTTGAATTGACTTTGGAGAGGATGGAAGAAAAATTTTGATATACATGTAAGTTTGGATTCCATCGGACTCTGCAAAGAAGTAGTGATATGACGCAGGGATATTTCGTGATGTTTTGGGATTTTATTTGTGCAAGTAACGTGTAATGCAGAGCAAACTGTGATTATTTTGTACACAAAAAGGGTGCGGATTTTGACTGAAAAATTTAAAATTAACATTTTCATAAAATCTTTGTTCTAATTCTGCCTTATTTTAATGAATTAAATGCTGGCTTCACTTGAATTTTGAAATTTCACAAATTTTGAAATTGGAAATTAAAAATACATGTACTGTACTTGTAGTTGTTTTCCACATGACATTTTAATGAAGTGTGGTCATTCAGGATAAAAACACCTGTTAGTCAACATTCTTGACCAACTTTGTTTCTTATAATACTCACCGCTGCTGCCCTGTCACAGTCATACAGAAAAAAATTTTCCTCTTTATTTTGCTTTGTGCAGTAATGAATTTGTAGATGATTAAAATTGTTGCCTCCACTTTTGAGTATTCTCTGCCATTTTACCGTTGTGGTAATAGTTGATCCAACTTTAATGTTTGGTTTGCGTTTGGTCAGAACAGTGAAATTGAACAGGCACAGTCAAAGAGATGTATTTCTGGTTGCGAAGAAACATGCACCTAATGCATGACGCCAGCACTGCCTCCACACTAATATTGATCTACTTGTAATTTGAGGACTACTTTAAATTTAGCATTACAGAAAAGTCTCTCTCACAAGTAGTTTGTGAGGGCATAGTTTTTGTTGTAAGTTTATTCTGTGGGAAAGAAAACAGATTTTATGTGGAGACTCAACCATAGTGTACTTACGGTACCAGGATCTTGAACCTCTCCGCTCCCCATCAAAATTTGTACAAGGTTGTCAGTTTTGTGACTGTAAGCTTTTCGCACAGATTGCCACAGGTCCATTCAAACATAAATTGGCCAGTGAAATTTGTGTACTCTGAAAATTCGAAACATTGTGCCATTGTGCATTGTATCCAGTTTGCACCCAGCAGAGACAGTGTTGCTACATTTCCATGTTCCTACCATGTTAAAGGGAACATTTAGTGTAATTTTGTTTTTTAGTGAGGTCCTTGAAAAATGCAACTTTGTGGACCTCTGATGTTGTTTTCATTTTTTGTTATGCCACTTTTAAGGGCACTTTGGTACCTGTTTCGTTTTGTGCTAGTGCACATTTACATTTTTATGAGCAAATGTACAATGAATCATTTGAGGAAGAAACTTTAGTGTAACAGGTCTTTCTGCTTTAAAAATTCCCCTAATTTTCAGATACCTTGTTTGAAATTTTCTTCTTGTCTGGTGATTTGTCATCCAAGTAAATGACAGTTGGCCAGTGAGTAAAGTTTTTTCTCAAGTGTTTCCATTTAGAACTGCAAATTTGCTTGGACGGAGACAATTAGTTACATTTTAAATCAGCCTAACAACTAATTATGTATTAGTCATGGACGTTTTTCAAACCACAGATCTAAGGATATTTGCAGCCATCTTCCCATAACAGAAAAATGCTGTTTCCTGTAACCACTTTTTCATGGTATACATGTAACCACATCCTTGTTTGTGGTAGTCACTAGTCAGTCAGGGTAACGTGTTGAAAACATCGATTTTTTGAAGGGAAACAGTGACCCATGATTAACTACTGGATGAAGTCATGTCATACATGTACATGTACGTTGACAAGAAATCTCTCTGGACAAAAGCTTTATTGCACACCAAAATTTACAAGGACCAAGGTTACATGTAGATCAGAATTCATTTTTTGGGGGGGAGGGGTGCCACCATTTGAGAAATAATTTAATGTAATGTTTTGGCTTTCCTTGGAGATTAGGCTAAATTTTGAGGATTCTTTTAGACTCTTTTCAAAGGAAAAGAATTGAAATCTACAAATTATCTTTCTCTTGTTATGTAAGTACTGAAGATTCATATCATGGCGCATCCTTCAGCGTGGGGCATTTTAGTTTTTTTCTCTTAGGGCTTTGGTGGTGATGTAGTTAAAAACTTTACTGTACAGCAGAGAGAAATACGAGTGAATTTCAATATCCCAGTTCACTACTTACAGTGTACGTGTCTGATCCTTACTCGCCAGTTTAAAAGTTATAGGGAAAATTTTGAAAGATTGAGCACGACGATCTGCTTTCAAAACTTGCCCTAAAGTAAGCAAAATAGTTTTCTTACACCCATGAAGTTGAGAGTATTTTATGAAGATAATAATGAATGGTAAACTATCTTTTAAATTCAAAAAGGGAAAAAACCTGATTGTTTTTGGGTGATTTTAAGTTTGCTGAAAGTGTGCTGCATTACAGAACTCTCCTCTCGATTATGTGCCCTTTCTCTGGACATCACTTTCTGTGAGTTTTGAGCTGACTTTGTTGACCAAACTTTCATTGTTCATGTCACTGAACACAATTGACAGAATGAGCGAGAAGCTTGTCAATAGATGCAGCCAGCAGTACTTCTTGAGGAACTTCAGAGTACAAACGAAGTGTGCCAAATGAAGAGACTTTGAATTGTTGCTGGTTTTCATTGATTGCCTTTTCCCTTGCAGGTGTTACCATGAGTGACCCAGCACATCCTCCACCTCAAGCAACCGAGGGGCCTCCACCCCCCTACCCAGAGTATAAGTCGCCTGGTCAGTATAAAAGATAATGTGCTTTCTCACCCATTTACAAAACCTCATTTAGTTCTCGGAATAATGTGGGAGCCAATGGAGTTAAAATTGATCATGCTATTTAGCAACAACAAGTGTCAACAAGGGTCAGCACGAGCAGGTCTGACATGTCTGACTTTGTCACTCAAATTTCGAAACTCAAGTATCATTTCAGATAGATACAATACATTGAATATGATATGTAGGAGCCTAATTAATATTGTAGATAAAACATTTTTGCATAAATATCCTTCAATAACTTGTTGACGCTTAATAGCTTGACCTGTTAGATGAGCACCTTCAGAAATTCCTTTGGTTTTTTTATTATGTAGCTGGCATATTAGTTTAACCCTAATCCCTTTGGTGTGGGAAAAAAAGGAAATTGAAGTCTAGAGCTGAGGAATGTTTAGGATCAACTTAGCAGATTAGAGGTAATCGGGCAAGGGCAGGACCAGCTGATATAATGAGAACTACAGTTGTTGCCAAATTATCAATGCTGATTTTATTGCAGTACCCAGTTTAGTTTGTTGCTCAGATTTGTGCAGATGAGAGATTTACAGCACGTTATCAACAGTTTATCCCTGCTTCTGTGTAGTTAGTTCTCTATATGCGTTTTTTTCATAATCATTTTCTGTGCATACCAGTACACATGTACTTGTGCTGTTTTGCTGCAGTGGCCTTGATTTTTGTACTTTTGGAACACTGGCCTCCTGGGATTGTTCAAGCAATTTGCGTAGGCTGATACACAGACAATTCTTTGTGAAACTTTTGACATGTATGCAAATTTTCAATTCAATCTGGTTTTGTTGTTAAGGTCATTGTTCCACTTTCATTTATCGGTACATGTATACATGTATGTCTGCCTTTGGAGGCTTCGAATTTCATTTTTTTAAGGGCACTGCCATTTGGCATTGGTGGACTGGCTGGAAAAGGGCACTAATGCCAAACGTAGGGGCATTAATGCCATCAGCGTACCAAAGCTCTGGGCATTAATGCCATCCCGATTTTTTTTTGAAAGTGTATTTTCTAAATGAGGTATATCGATATTGCGTGAAAATCAATATTCACTCAGGCCTGAGAAAAAGTAGGATACGCATTATATCTGAAGATGTCCGTGATTAGTGCCAAACCAGCGGCCGAGTGTTGAAAGGCTTCATTGCAGGTTTTGATTGCAGCTGTTCTCTCCTCAGCATTTTGCCTACCACAGAAACTGGCCCGGCCAGTCAACTGAGTGGTTTTGAACACAGCAATGTACATGAAAATCAGGGTAGTCCATGGCCTTGATGGCCGTTGGGAAATTTGAGGCCCCCCTGTGCATTGTACATGTATTGAAAATTCTCACATTGCATTTGTAATGAAAAGTGCATTGCACCTTTGAGTATATATAAAATTATGGTTCTTTTCTTGACAAACGAGGGCGTTGTTGATGCCATTTTAATTTGGGGCAACAGTCATGAACATTGAAAAGATACATGCACCACCATACTGAAACAACAAAAACACCAATGGAAGGAAAAGTTGAAAACTTAAGACAAAATACTGGCAAATTTTAGTGTGAAAAAGGCCGTAACATTGAGGTTTCTTCCTGAATTTAGCATCATGGTTTTGCTCAGATGTGTGCATATGAGCAAAAGATGAGAATAAATTAATTTAATTAAAAGACATTAAAGTGCTGTTAAAAATGGCAAACCTGAAATAAACACTAAGATTAAATACATATTACAGGGTACCTGTGCGTACGCGAGAACTGCATTAATTAAAAGAATTGTATTGCACGGGCCCTTCAAATGAGTCTTTCAGGTGGTATGGAATCTATGGATATCAGGATTATCAGATCATTTCTGAGAGATTAAAAGATTATCACTTGACCTGCTCCCCTACAGAGTTTGATGCTTTCTACACATTCGTCTTAAACTCTTATGGGTCGGTAAAGCCAAAAGGAGTGCATATACAAATAATGTATTAGACTGATAATGATGAGACTCACCATCTCATCATGAGAGGTGATGAGACTTTTTTTTTTAGATTCCAAACTATTAAAAGACATAATTTGCTGTCACTGAGACTGTCACTGACTCAAGCTTGATGACATGTCTGGTCTAGAGAATGCCCTGTTGCCTGCAAGCTGATGTTGAATCATGCTTGATTGGACTCATATGATGATCAGCTTCTTTGCCCCTGCCTGTGAGGTCGATACATACACGTTACATGAACACACACATGCACATGCTGATGAACGAATAGCTTTGTGTGATGTGTGCAAATGCACTGGTGTAATTTTTAATTTACACGCATAGGGACATAGGTGCATGCCTATTTATAACTGTTGCTTTCTGACCAGCATCGCGTAAAGTTTTAACGTGTCCCTTGGCGCGCAGAGGATGTGTATTTCAATTCCGTCACTCCTCACTGCCTTTCGTAGTTTGGGCAGCTTTGAGAAGTTCCGCTCAAAAACAGATAAATGCTTTCTAAGAACAGCATAAATGAAGAATAAAGACATTAATCTTGAGTATCCAGATTGAACTTGAGCATCAGCGTATGTGTACAGATATATTCACATTTTTAAAAACCTGGTTCTTGGAATTTTTGCCTTCTTCAGTACATGTACCGACACTGCCCAATTCCAAGAAACGGTTGCAATGCAGGCTTTATAAACGTGAAACATGTACACTTATACATGTACATTTGTGTAAACAGTGTGACAAATGCAACCCGGATTATTCACATGAAAAGAACTGGATCCTTCAGATTCCTTTTTGTTTTTTAAAATCAGATGACATATCCAGTAGGTTCATCTTGAATGCTGTACATGCACAGTAATGTGAGCTTGCATGTTATTGAGGCTTAAACTTCGTTGATTTTACACTGTTTTCCACAAGGCTGGAATTAGTTCACTCCACCCATAAAGTCTGATCAGTGTTATTTTCATTAAGCACGGGAGGTACAGACAGGTTGTGTTTGCTAGGCATACACCCATATGGTTGTTCATGATGGGTGCTCCATCATGCATGCACAATTATGGAGCTGCTTTGTTAAAATGTGCTTGAAGTTGTACATGTGTGCACAATGACTAAAGAAGTCTGGCTGTGGGTGGGTGTTGGAGAAATAAAAAAGTCCTGAGCAAGCTTTAGTCAGTAGGTACACTCACAATTATTATTTATCAAGCTCTGTATGTGCCATTACATGTACATGTGTGGTCTGTGTAGTGTGTACCAGTAGGGCCTACCATGTGTATGTGTTAAACCATGTTTCCTGCCAACACATGTGCATGTATGTTGGTAATTCTAGAAATGAGGGGTCCAAAAGTGTGACATCTTTTTGTCGCTATTTCATCTGACCTTTGTCATTTGACATGGAAACCGGAATGGATTTCAAACTATTACTATTTCTTTGGCAGGTAATTTGCATTCATTCGTCACTCTTGGAAGTTAGGAAAATCTGTTCTTAACTTACAAAATCTTATGTCAGATGTGACAGGTTCACGAAAACAAAAATTGATCCCTTATTTCTGGAATTAGCCATGTACACGTGTACATGTAGCCTGCTAGCTCATGAACATGTACAGTGTGTGGAGCTCTGGGTCCGTTCTTATTTTCCTTCAGTCACATTCTTACCCTCACTGTTAACATCACTGACAGAATGATTGTTCCAGCATTTTGCACAAAGAGAGAAGTTTATTATGCCTGCTTCAGAGCAAAGTACCAAATTTACATTGTACAAACGGTACATGTCATCATAGGGTAGAATGATGTGCAAGTCTGTGTTTATTGTTCAAACATTATTAATCATCAGTGCCTTGGCCTGCACCAAGGTCTGCATGTACATGTACATCCACTAATTTCCTTGTACTGTTGAATGCCAGACAACTGCCGGGGACCTGTGGGGAGTTATCTCAAGGGTATAATCAATAGTATGGGGCCGATTGTCTGCACATTAATTAGGTTGGAGTTTTTTAAGGGGTACATGTAGCTGAAGACTCTGGAGAGCAAAAAGTAGCCGCATGCTTGTAGCAGATCTTCCTGGGCAAGTGGGCATTACACAAATCCATGTACATGTACAACTACTGGTTCATGTCCATGTTTAACATGTTAGACCATAGAGGTAGTCTTCCTTCCTCCATGGTTAGACCTACCACGTTTAATTCTTGATACGGTATGCACTGACTTCATGTACCTGTTTGCTTTTGTAAGCCAAATGCACAATATTTTTTCTAAAACCCAGAGCTGTCTTTCTACATCACAGTCAGATCCTTTCTCACCAGCTCCTGGCAAACTGTGGTAGGCCATAAGTACAAAACCAAATAGTACTTCACACAGTGTTGACAAAAATTGCGCAGCTGTCAAAATACTGAATAGTCCATGTAAATGTACACGTTTAGTACTAACATTACCAAATACTGACCATTAAAATGAGAATGTGGCCCACTTAGAGGTAATATGGCAAGTGCAAAATGTGAAACCTGGCATGAACCACGGGGTTGTTTTCCGCAACCTTTTGCTGCCCATAAGAATATCGGGCAATATGAGCATGGAGAAATACATGTAAGAACATACATGTATGTCTTCATGTTGTAATTGAGGGGAAATTTGTCGACTTCTCTCACGTGGAAACTTCACTCACAGTGCCAGCTGTTCACTTTCCCTTCTACTTCTTCTGTTTCAAAATATATTTTGGAAGCAGTTGCTTACATGTATTTTGTGTGCAGATGGCTCTTGTAGACAGAGGAAGAAGGGATAACTCATTTTTTCATGCCCAAGATCTTTTCAGGCAGAACTGAAGGTACATGTAGATGACGTGTATCAGGATGGGTCATTCACTTTTACATCTGAGAATTGTCGAGAGACTTTCATGTTATATTTATCTCATAGATGTCTCATATTGGCATATCAGCATATAGTGTTTATGTGCGGAACCTTTTATTTCTTGAGCACGCCGGCTTTCCCCCAATGCTTTTCATGCAATATTCAAAAGCTACTTTGTAAACAAGCGTGGCTAGAGAGCTTGGCGAATTTGTTCCTGGAAGTAAAACTTCCTGTGAATTTAATGGTGGTGCCATTTGCAGACCTTTGCCATCCGGCAGGCATTCAACACCATGCTCTATGAACATGGACTTGGTACCTTAAGGGGTACCAATTGCAGTGTAAATGTTATTACATGTACAGAAATAGTGCCTGAGCCGTACCATCCTAAAAAAAAGCTAGAATCTTCATATTTTCTCGTGGATTTTGATGAATCAGGAAAGTTGATTGAATTTCTTCTCTTGGAAAGAGATCCTAAGATTTCTTCAATAAATTTATTTGAACTTGCTTTGAGGAACTCTTGGCAATTGAAAAATTGCCATTTTTAACATTTCATTCAATTCATTTTTGTATTGCAGTGATTTGATGGGTTGGAAAAGGATTTGCTTCCGAGGAAGAAATGAAAAAATGAAATTTGACTTACAACTACATGTACAAAATGTAGGAATTTGGGTTGAGAAGTTGACTGGCAGGCTGGCTGGTTGGTTAATACAGGCTGCGTGAAATTTGTACGGGAAATTAGACGCTTATCGGAACATCACGCGTGTGTAATTTTCAAACTACTGTGCCTGATTTGGCACTCTGATAATACTTTTGACTGGTTACAGCGCCCTCAACTGTTAAAAGATTATTTGTAAATTTATAAGCGTCTCTGTACTTTCCACAGTTTTTATTGCTGCAACCACCATACAGGTCAACCTTTGGATTGCAAGCAAGTGGAAATAAACCAATAATGAAAATGCTAATATTTGGACAGAGGTGTCTTACAAAACACCTATGGACTGGCAAAATTTGGTCACTAGTGCATATCTCTGCCCCCCGTGGCCTACAAATGACCAGAAGATGGTCCAATTTCCTTCAGTCTTAAGCCTTGAGGAATAGGACCATCTTTTAGTCACTTACAATCCCTCAGAGCATAGAAGTGCACTAGTGAATTCACTGCTAGTTCATATATAGAGATGCCAATATTTAGGATATAGATGGAATTTGTGTGATTTTTTTAGTCCAGTTACGATTTTATGATCCTAATATCATATTTTACGATTTAATAGTATCAAGAGAATATGCTAATGGATGTAATTGTAAATTACAAAGTGAAAACTTGGGGTTTCAAGAGGGGTAAAGTATAATTTTCGAAATTTGTGTCCGAGGCATATACATGTACATGTATCTCACAGCATATCACTCTTTTCAATTTGAAAGGTTGGCATCTCTGCAGATGTGTTTAATATGACGGACTGGTCTCATTTATGTGTATACTTAGCCTCTTTTTTAAAAAATCTCCTTTTTTCCTTAATCCCTTGCTCAACTGTAGATGGCAGCTACCCCCCGCAAGGCCAGCCAGGTTACCCTCCCCAGGGTCAGCCGGGCTATCCCCCGCAGGGCCAACCTGGTTACCCACCCCAGGGCCAGCCGGGATACCTGCCCCAGGGCCAGCCCGGTTACCCGCCCCAGGGCCAGCCAATGCACACCACTGCTGTGGTGACTGCCCAGCCTGCTGTCACCACCATCATTCAGCAGACGTTCCGGGAGTTCCCCGTCCAGTGCCAGTGTCCTAACTGCCACAACTCCGTGACCTCACAGGTGACCTACGTCACAGGGACCTTGGCCTGGCTCCTCTGCTTGATCATGTTTTTCTTTGGGTGAGCTGTAATTTTCTTTTCATCATGAACGTGTGAATAAAAAAAGGTTTCCGAGTAGCAGGTACATGTAGATGGATGAAAGGAGGCGGCAGCAAGTCCCAGCCCCTAATAGTGTGGGGTCCAGTTGTTTTTGTTTTCATGACTGGAAAAAACGTAGCCAGTGCAAAAGTTAAAGTAGCCGGTCAAATATGCCGGTTGCCGGCTTATTTTGAAACCCCTGACTCCCCAGCAGTGGGTCATGGTGTGAATCCAGTAGTTAGTAACATGTCACCTGAGGCAAGCCACTTCCCCCCCCCTGCTTACCTCCCTAACTGTGAGAGCAGAGACATTATTTCGCACACATTGGGACTGCTGCCTGGTTCTGGCCTGATGATGGGGGAAATAACAGAGATCATTGGTTGAGGAGGAAATGCTGAAAGCATTAGAATTATTTACTAAATTTTTTTTATTGAACCAACGGCCAATTTTCCATAATCTGGGGTAACTTTAAAGTAACTTTACTTTGAGGAGGGCGCTGTCGGAGTGGGGCGGACGTGGCGATTTTAGCTGTGTTTTCACTTAGTTTTTTAGTCCTTTTTACCGCTATTTTGCGCAATTTGAGGTTTGTTTTACACAACACTGGTCCCCACATCATTAATCCTCCAAACTTCAACAAACTTTGCTATCAATACGCTCTCTGTCCAAGGACAATAAGGGAATGGAACTACTACCACCTAGCATACGATCTGCTCCTGATGTCAAGACATTCAAAAGTAGGATTGAACATTTGGACCCTCTCAATCTTGTACAAAAAGTTCACTTTAAGATTTAGCCACTATGAACCTCACTCCGACCTGCGCCTGATAATCACTGAGGAAGTGTTTGCGCAGTATAGAACCAGAACCAGAGCCACGCGCAAGCCTTATGCCATAAATTGGTGGCGTACTGGTACCTGCGCATTGTACTTGCGATTGATTTCACAAAAAAGTGTACTTAGGGCACCTGTAGTCAATTCAGTGGTTCTTATTATTTGTGACCGGTCGTACATGTATTCTGATTCCGACCAACCGAAAATGCTTCTTTTATGCCCTTGACCCAGTGTGGCAAGTTTACCTTCAAAAAAGTGAGAGGAGAAAATGATAATCTTTAGAATTTTTGGAACAGCAAGTAGTTTTTAGTCCTCTTTTCCCCCAACTGACTGACCCTCCCTCGAGGTCAAAAAATTATGAGAACCACAGAATTAATGATGGAGTCCCAGCTATGCAGTAATTTGATATGCTATATATATACTCCACTGTCAATATTCAACAGGTTGTGGATCTGTTGCTTCATCCCATTCTGCATCGACAGCTGCCAGGATGCCATCCACACATGCCCAGTCTGCAAGTACCAGCTTGCCACCTTCACTCGCATGTAGACGCTCGGAATGAGTTTGTAAGATCAGAAGACAGAATCACATCCTTCTTAATTCCTGTCCTTTCTTCCCATCCCTTCCCCTGCCCCCTTCCCCTGCCCCCTCCCCCTTTCCCCAGTGTATCTCCGGGATGAAGGTGGCTGTCAAGAATTGAAGACATGCAAACAGTTTAAAAAATCATAGTGCCACCTTTCTTTGAAAGGGGAGGTTTCTGTTAGAGATGGAAAAACAAATTTGATAGTTGGGTCAAAAAACTTGTCACTTTGCCCCACCCCCTTTGATGACACCCCCTACATGGTCTAGCATCTCGGATATGCAGAAGCATATTAGTTAGTGGTGTTTGATCGTTTTATTTGCCCTGCTGAGCCATCTTTGCAGCCAGCCAGTGTCTACCCTCTCAAGCTCCTCAGACTTGTTGTGGGAAGAGACTTTTCGAAAGGGTTAACCTTAAGAACTATGGTAATTTTTGATAGAGTTTTGACTGTACCGCAGCCTGATGCTAGTCCCCTGCCCAGAGCTTCCAGCCAAAGTCCTGTTCTCGATCTCTTTGGTTAGTTGGCTTTCTGTTCGCTAGAGATTGGATTTGTGTCATACCATTTTGTTACCGTATACAGTTACGAAAATAACTTGCTTGCAGTACTATTTGAGGGAGGTTTCTCCCTCATGACACTCCTCCAATTATAGATGAGCTTTTTAAGTATGCCATTTGTGAGGAAGATCTGACTTGACCAGATCCTTGATCTTTGACCAACCTAAAGACATCAGCTGAGTGGATTTCTAAAGCCGCCACCAATGTCAGCTGCCCGGAAGATGGCCTCAGAAAATATGTAACAGAAGTCTAGTTCCCTGTCCGGTTTTTTCATTACTGCTTATTATACATCCGAGAACCATCGGTCATCGGCAGAAACGTCACCCTCTATGAGTACCCTGTAGGTAGTTGTAAACGCATGTTGACACTGCAAGAGTTCTCCAGCAGGGTGTCCCCCACCCTGCTGCTGGGTTACGCTCTGCACCATGCATTTAACCAGAGAGAAGTTGGGAGGCATTCACTTGGGTGCAAGAAATGTCTTTTTTTCATTTTCACTAGTAACTGGCTATTGAAAAGTTGCACCTTGTTTCACAGGGGTTTTTTTTTTGGGGGGGGAATTTGCAAAGGCTTTTGGCTGTAAAACTAACTGGTATCCTTTCATTCTGGCGTTCACAGCCCTTAGCAAATGTATGATCAATAAATAAGGTACATTTGCACATCTCCCTTGGTTCTCCATTTGGTGAGTTTTTGATTTTCACTTAGTCACCACTGTGTTCTATAATAACACCTGTTCCCTTGCAAAAAAAACAACAGGATGACCATCCTCTATATGGTCATCCTCTGTTGTTAGCAAGGTAACACATTACAAAATCTTGCTTATTGGCATGTACAAAGCTGAATGTATTTGCATGCACTTGTATAATACTAAATCACTTAAGTCTGAATATTTGCATATTTCACAAACAATACTACGCAGCTAATTGTCTGTATAAGGAGATCACGAAAAAAATTGTTATTGGGGAACACTAGGAACGTTGGTTTTGTTTTTCTGATAAATTTCAATATTTACAAAAGGAAGGGGATAGTCATCTATGGAAAATTCTCTGTTCTTTTTCCTCCTTATTTTAAGAAGTGTATATAGAAAATCAATCATACCAGAGCTGGTGAATAGGGAGTACTTGAGCAACTAAAAACAAAATGTGGGGAAAAATGAAATTTAGGGGCTTCTTCGTTAGACATCACATCAACGGTTGCTTTTATTTGGTCGGCAGGTTGTAGCTAGCTTATAAAAAAGAGAGTCCAGATGAAATCTTGCAATTTTAAGATTTAACTAATAACTTTACTGTAGTTTAGTGCATTAAAGAACATGCTATTGTGATCATTGTGCTGGTATTTTTATGGTCGAGTAGTGGTATACTGTCAATGGTCAACCAGCAATCTGACACGAAAGGTTCAAGATTTGTTACACATTTAAAGGTTGCTTTGGAACTTTTTAGTGTTTATTTTTTTCAGCGTCGTCATTGTCTAATTGTAAACCAGGTACTGTGCTTAGTTATTGATAAAGAATTATGTATTCCCGTGGTGATTTGGACACGTATTTAAACAGGAAAGGGTATTGGGGTTGATTGTTCGGATTAGTTGCAGAATGTAAAACTTCATAGAGAAAATCAGCCAGGCTTGAGCATGGAATTTCCAAACACGATGCGGTTCGTTCAAATCAGTGCAGGTCAGTTTGAATCACTTGGCACTGAGTTACTCTTGAAGCCGCTCAGTGAAATGTGAACATGATGGGATACTCTCGCCGTCCTGAGATAATAACCAGCCGAGTGTAGTAGACTCCTTGATATCGGAAGTGTTGCACTTTGTGGACACGTGGAGGCCCTTGCAAAATACCACCCAGACCCTTACCTGAGTTAAGCAGTTTTCTTTCTTTTATTTTCTTTTCTTAACACTAACCAGAAGCCAAATTCATACTTGTTCAAGAGACAAATGCCAGAATTGTGAGGGTTTCACCCTTTGGAATCATTTGAAGCAAGATATGGGACAATGAGAATCGGAATCTCAGGTATACTTTTCAGACATCTAGTGGGGATGTGTTAGATAACAGTGGTCTAGAGAGTCTGTGGGGTTTGGACAGGGGATACCCCTCCATCCTGTATCTTGCCAGGTATATGTCTATTGTGCCTACATGTACAAAAGCCAGTGAAAGGGCCTTCACACACCCATACTTTTTCAGAAGTTGTGGGTTCAAACACACAATATTCTCACCAATTTTGAGGGGACCGACAGTGTCACAGGGATAATTCGGTCCTAATTTGCCTGACAAAAGAAATCATCCCCTTAACCGGGTGAAGGCCTCCCCCCCACACACACCCCAACTGGCAAGAAAACTTTTTATCTCGGGCAAAAGAGTAATTATTTCATGAATGATAATAAAAGGTAAAAGTTTTATTTTGTTACCAAGAACTTAACAATGATAGGACCAGGAGAGCACTCTACCAATTTGTAAATGTTACAATTACATAGTCTGTCCCCCATCTAAAAAAATCATGCAAGCAAATACTGTTCTGTGTAAACATAAAACATCGACTGGCAGTATGTTAAACTTGCAGTTGGGTTAAAGAGGACACATCTTGATTATTCCGGTTTCATTTTTCTAGCTTTTTGCAACCCAGAGATATGTCCCGGTATCCCCCCAATCGCTCTGAATTGAATTTGTCTAGCCTGGCTGGACCTAGCTGAATCGCCAAGATGCATGTCACCCATATTTGAATTTCACTGCCATATCAGTGCCGTCCACTGAAACAGGCTGAGGAGTTACAATTGCGACTGAAAAGTGGTATTTTATGTTTATAGTGAACGGCATATTGCTTGCACGATTTGGGGGGGGGGCACTCAGTGTAATTTGGCTACCAGAATGAGAAGCCATTACTGCGGTGGTTCAACGCTCACGCACAGGTGGTCCGTGTGCTTTGACATACCCCTTCGACCGATAGACTGTCGTGAGTTCCCTGAAGTGTAAGAATGCAAAGCGCAGTGTGGTGCCACCACGATAATGGCATTTCCTCATAGTAGCCTATACAGTTCAACTTTATGTGTTTTGCAATAAATGTACATTGCCTCATTGTCCTAGTATAGCTGAATGCAGTGAGAGCATAATGTGGTGCTTAATCTTGTCTATATAGAAACAAACTTAAGTGAAGTTATTGCATTGTGTATAGACATAACAAGATGGATTTGTCTCTTCTTATGATTGTTAATTTTTGCATTTTAGTCTGTCAAACAGCACTCATTATTTTCGTTGAAATGCTTTTGTGCATTGATTTTAACTTGCTGTTTTACAGTACATGTACATGTACAGGGGTTTGTTCTGTTTCTTTCATTTATGTCTTTTACATCTGGCTTGATTATAAATTTCCTCCAGTTACAACTTGAAGGGTTCTCGTCTTCAAAATGTGTTTGATCACTTTGGAAGAAATAGCTGAATTGAAATACTAAAGCTCAGATGCACAGACGTACTTCATTCCACAGGGAAAGGCTAATGAGCCACTCCTTCTTTCCCTTTTTTTCTTTTTAACTTTGCCTTCTTACACTGTAACAATGTACATACCACAGAAAGCATTCATTGCAAATACAGTCGAACCTCGTTAATAAGAGCACTGTTAATACAAGATTCTGCTTATAACAAGAATATTTTCAGGTCCCAATCCTTTGTTTTTCATTGTTCTCATTCCTGATAATACAAATGTACAAAGTTCCTGTTATAACAAGGTAATTTGCCAAGTCTTAAAGACTTCTTATTAACGAGGTTCAACTGTACTTATTGTGGTGAAAGCACTTAACAATGGGTACTTTATTTTTTTATGTTTTTATCTATGTTTATACAGCCAGAAAGCTTCCTATAATGAACAGAGATGTAGTCAGTTTTGTCGACACTTTAATTTTTAATGAGTTGTTGATGTACAGTACATGTATATGTACATGTATTTTGGTGTTAACTGTTGCCTCTGACTTTTAAAAGTATTCCCTCAGCTTTATCCTTTTAAGCACAAATGTTTGTCTCGAGAAACAGAAATGTAATGCTTGCTGTTCAATTTGAATCTGGATTGTGCATAATAAAGTCTACGTAATTAGCTAGAACCCATTTGGTGGGTGGCTGCATAAATCTACTGTTGTTAATGTTTACAGGTTCGGAATGATCCTGAATGATGGGCAGCACGTAGAGTTTATACTTTTTCAATTTCAAAGACTTCTGTAATCCTGTTTGAACAAAATAACAATATGAATTTTCTTTGAAATCTGAATTCTGCTGAATGGTAAAGTAGGAATTTACAGATCACATTTTAACCAGAGTTCTTAAAAATACTTTTTTTATGACACTAGAAAGTGAAGTACTTTTCTTTCCATAACACCCTGCATAAACAAAATTACGGGCATAGGCTGTTCTCCATCACCCTTTCTGTGCGTAATTAAAAGTTACTAAATTTTGAAAAATCTCTTTAAAATGCCAAACTGAAACTGTTAATGTCACTGTTGCCTTTGTTGTGACGGACCAATCATTTGTTCAGAAAGCTATACATGTATTTATATACAGTCAAGCAGACAAAAAAATTTGTTTCGTATAATCATCGTAATGTATGCGCAGCGTGCAGCTGTTTGACAATAATTTTCACAAGAAAACACAAATTTTATACATCCTGGAAATTGACTATAAAATACTCAACTTCAACACTGACTTTCCGCGAGAATCATTCTTATCAAAATACTTAAGGGCAGTGACGTGGGGGCACCATGTATGCTATATAGGGGACGATGGTCGTGACAAAGCTGCACATTTGTAATGTGTATCAAATGTGCAGATTCTGCCATCAGAATCTGATAATCTATGGTTAAAATTGAATTCTAATTTAGTGATATTGCAATCAGTTTAGTCATTGAAAAATCCTGATAATTCATCACAATCCGCTTTAATGATTTTGCTCGTCACAAAACAGTGGGGGATGATTCAACAGCCCATCTCCCACCTCAAAAAGTGGGGGGGATACACCCCCTTGCCGATTTACGGCCATGCTTGTAGGAGTGCGAAAGAATTTGTTTAAAACGTTTTTCGTACATCCAAAATGAGCCATCTCAACAGAGGGCGCCATTGATCATCATCATCGGCTGTTCCTCGTTTTCGATGGTGACTAGTGCATGTGAGAAGACAAGGACTTAGGTTTGGTAGGCGGTACAGAATCGTGTGTGTGTATGCAGACCAGCGTGTGCGATACTTGCGTCCACAGCCGGCACAGGAGGTGCTGCCATTGATATTTTTCATGGTAATAGACGTACAGAGAGCACTGTTTTTGTTCCTGGGTCCACAACCTGTCAGTGGCACACCCCGGTGAGCTGAGTTCGCTTCACGGATAATAATTTTAGATGAAACCCAGAATCTCCCTTCGCTTTGCTCTGCCACAATTCGTTTCGAGAAATTACATGAATTTTTGCGCTTGGCTTCCGAATGAACTTGAATTGGTTAGTTCCTGAACTGAGACCCTTAGATAGGCCTATTGCAAAATAACGCGACAGCCTGCCACCATGATGGCGACATAATCCTACTTTTATGCATAATTTACACAGGCATTTAATTAAAGTGTAGGCGCTACTTAATGGTTTGGGCTTAAATATAATTTTTGTTTGCAACACTAGCCTACATATATTAAGATGTTTTGCCTATGGGCGGTGGCTATGTGTCATATCAAATACAGGTCTTGAATCGAAGGACAAGGTGAAGGGCACGCGAGTTCATGGAGTTCCCGACACGGCTACGGCTAGACCCGTAGCCTTGCGTGTTGGGCCCTGTTCTGAGTCTCTCCTCCTATACCGCTGCAAGCTTTTCGGTAGAAACCCCCAGAAGACCCTCTGATAGTCTTTCCTCATGATGGAGTAAATCATGGGGTTGCAGGCAGGGTTCAGGAAAGCCATCCAGGAGGCGAGCGTACTAACATAAGACGGCACGGTCTGGTTACCTGCCATGACGACCTTGATCAACTTGGTGAGGGAGAAGGGCGTGTTACACACGACGTAAATGACTACCATAGTCAAAATTGGCTTGACTGCCTTCGTGACTTGTTTCCTCTCGCGACTGCCGCTGCTCGAGCTGCTTGCTAGGCTACCGTGTCGCGACTCCTGACGATCCCTGTTCGTTTGTTGAGTATCGGTTCCAGCTGTCACAGACCAGGGCGACTCCTCACGCCGCACACCAGTGGCCGGCCGGGCCTGTTCTGTCATGTGTATGACAGGCAGGACTCGGGCTGCGTGCCTGCGGGCCACCTTGAAAACGCCCCAGTAAGAGTAGACCATCACCGCGGCCGGTGTTAGGAAGCAGATGACGAAAGCAGTGGTTGTGTACACGATCGCAGACGTGCCGAAGTCGCCCGTCTCCCAGTCGATGGCGCAGATGATTTCGTAGTTGTCGTACTGCACCCAGTCGAGACTCGACGGGGGCACGGCAAAGGCTACGGCCACCGCCCAGGTGGAGAGGGCTAGCGCCATGGCACGACCGCGGGACATGATGACATCATAGCGGAGAGGGTAGATTACGTAGATGTAGCGGTCCACTGAAATAAGAGCGAGCGTCGACATGGAGGTGATGATGAAGCAGTAATTGAAGAAGCACACTGCATCACACCAGAAGGAAGAGAACACCCAATGACTGTGCCACATGGATACCAGCGAGAATGGCATTACCAAAACTGAGGGCAAAATAGAAAAAGTTGAAAGTATAAATTTGTTATTAATCTTGTAATTAGTTAACCTTATATCAATCTTAGGCCTATAATAAATCCGGCATCGTGTCTGAGTTTAACCCATTACTGTAACGAGTCACTAAATTCTGTGACCGGGTCATTTTCAGGCTGAGGTGGCTCGACTCGACTCATGGAAATCAAGAAATGTACGAAAAGCATTTTATATGAACCCACCTGAACACCCAAAGTCTGTGAGTGCCAGATTGACGATGAAGGTGTTGGCGACCTGAGTGCGGAGGGAAGTGTTTCGCGAGACGGCGAGGAAGACCATCAGGTTGCCGCCGATGGCCACCAGCATCACTATAGACAGGCTAACGGTCAGAAAGACCTGAACAGGCAGAGGACGACTGAGTTCAACTTCACTGGTGTTCATGGTGAATGGCCTCTGCTGTAAAGGAATGAAATACAAATTTTTATCTCTCACCGTCGCGGAAGGTAGACTGCATGCGTTTGGAAACTTATAAATCCAAATGCGTACTGATCCTTGTGTAGCGAAAATCTAAAGATGAATGTGATTGTAAACATGAATATCCCTTGAAGCGAATAGCCCAGCGTGGGTGCCATTTCTAAAAACGGGAAAGAGATGGGATGCACTAAATTTGGCTTACAAGTAAAATCATAAATCGGACACACTATCAATGGCAAAAAGTTCGTTGTGGCCCTCCTGTCGTGGCTTTTCCCAAAGATATAAAACATTATGAAGTATTTTGGGGCAATGCGGAAATGCATAATACCATTACCGAGTTTCTTATGAGCGTAAAAGGTTTTCACAAAAATCAGAATAGAAATTACCGTTAATTTCCGCTTTCGGTGTCGGAAAAAAAATCTTTTCGTTTACGATGTATAGTGATCACGCTATGGAATGACCTTGTATACGTTTCCACTGTTTTGTTACCAATAATAGTCTATTTTGTTCACATTAGGATTAATGTACGTTTAGTATATTGCACCCTGCTTTCATCACTACACACTCCTTGTAGTTCTCTTGACACTGATGTGGTTGTATTATTAGCTGTGTCAACTGTGCATAAGCTCGCGGATGCAGAACTCGGCAGCACCCCTGCCAATGTTTAATGTTGATTAAGGTTGTAACCAAATATAATATCTGCCTTTGAGTGTAATTGGAAAAAGGCGAGGATACCGGTACGTACGTGGAATGTGTTCGAAGAGGTACCTGCCGTATTTTAGACTAACCGAGGTTCCCTCAAGTTAAACACGATTCAGATATCCAAGCAGTCTATACATTCACAACATTATGATAGAACCAGCAAGTTAATTAATGAAGATGAGGCATGGGTGCAACTTTTCATACGAAGGAAGGGCGTATCTTGCAGACGCTGCCATGTACAAAGGCAGCCTTACTCCCAGTTCAGAGAGCTGCATGTATCAACCACAGTACAGTAGGCCTACTTGCGGGCGGCTTTACTCACCTGCGTCCGAATGAGCTATGCTCATCCAAAAATGAAGGGAACATCAACCATCAAGTGTTTCGAGTGAGTTCTCAATTTCAAGAAATTGGATGCCCTTGTATGGTACAGGTATGTAGGCCCACACATATTAAAACAGAGCAGTGACAAGAAGGAAAAAAATATACAAACGTGTTACGTGCAACTATAGCAGAACAAATATCGAAAATTAAGAAACAACTAAAGCTGGTTCCAAAAGCTGGTGCAATAGCCAAATGGCAAACAGGCTTACCTACCGGGATGGAATGACGCCTTTAGATCTTTTAAGAACTGGAAGAGAGAACTGGTGACTGCTGAATCCTAATGTGCAGTGGTGGTAAAGAGTTCCAAATCCTTGAGAAACTATAAATACGAGAGGGTGAATGAAATAAAGCTTAAGTACAGGCAGGGAGATGACGAAAGGTAAGGGATAAGTTGAGAAGAGTTGACTCGTAATGACAGTGTGGCCATGCTGTTGCTGGAGAAGCAGATAAGCGTAGATCATGTACAGTTTGTCATGCACATGCATAGAGAAGGGGATGAGGGATTTATGTTTGACTATGAGGATTACTTTTCAGCAAAGAATTACGCAGTAGATACGTAACAGATTCATGCACATTTTAAAATCTAGCCGTACCTGCCTTTCCAGCCTAAAACTAAAGGTACTTTTACTGCGCTTCGATGAGTCTGACCCTCTACAAACAACTGCTTGGCCACTAAGTGACCGTAGCGACAGAATTGCGGGATCTTATAAGTCTAGCCTGTGCGGATCTCAATACCACTTACGATCACTCGAGCCTCTCACTGAGTCGTCGTTGACATTATATTCATCGAATTCCAATTTTGACCATAGCTCCAACGTTACGCAACAAAAATGTGGCCTCTGGATCCATGGACAGTGCGCGTCTCTATGAGAGAGAATACTTCATAACATTTTGACCCGTACTTTTTAAGGAACTAATACGTCCCACAATGCATTTCCTCGTCGACGGTGAATCTTGTGGGGGTGGTCACTTGTGGTCTCACGCACACAATGCACGTCTTTATGGCAGAGAATATAGGCCCTAAAGCTTAAGTTGACTCGTACTTTTTTAAGTAACTCATTTTCGTACCACAGTGTAATCCCCTAACAATCCTATACGCCAATTAATGGAAGGAGACAACAGTTTTGGGGCCTTATTGTTCAGCGTGAACAGGCTTTGCTTGCCCCAGTGAACTTGCCAAATTGGAATGACCCATGGTTGAACAGGACAAGGGATATGTGATGAGGCAGTCTGGAACAACCAAGCCCGGTTGATGAGCAAGACTTTGGTGCCAACTTTTCCTGAAAGGCTAGAGTTTGTTGTTCCAGTTTTGATGCGAAAGATGCAAGGGGCAAAGTTTGGCTGCCGCCTTTTCAAAGTGAGCCTACTTTGTTCTCGCGACCCGATTTCCTCATTCTTTTTCTCACTAAAGCCTTTAAAGAGTTAAAGGATGGTCGTGGGTAATATATCTTTTACAAAATGACGGTAAAGGAAACACAAGACATTGTGGTTGTGTTTTCATCGAGGCACTTGCGCACTTTCTTATTGCAGTTAGAAGTGAACCCTTTGCCCAAAAAACTGACACCAATCCTCATGATCAGCTGTTGTTTGCGGGAAGCGCTTTCCTTGGCGTTTGCCATTTCCGGCCAGGCATGCACACAGATCAGTTCCACTCTAATCATGGAGGTAGAATGATTCTACCTCCATGCTCTAAATTAAGTAAAAATAGTAAACCTTCTTATAACCCTGAAACCTTACCAGCCTAATTGCACTTGTGGCGTGCAATCTTTTGTGGTCTTTAGCCTTTTGATATTAAATTTCAGCAGTTGCTGACACACTACTCGTGAAGCATAGTGTGTGATTTCGCGCGCGCCTTTATTACCCTTTGCAATTAATAGACTTGTATTGGTTTCCAGCAAGACTTGCAATAGCAGACACCTAATGTTCAACCACCCGTTCTGATTACTTCATGGGCTTGCCAATGGTCTTCGTTAATAGGAATGTGACGTCACGAGATGAAGTTACATGTATACTGCCTCTGGACGTTGAAATATCCATGCATTGACCGCATGTATTGAAAAGACGCGTTTAGATTTGAGATAAAGGGGGATATATTTTGCCTTCATTTTGAATGTCCTGGCCATCAATGACGACGAGTGATCCGAGCATTGACCATAAAGACATATCCACGTTTTTAAGGCCCAGGTTTTAGTCAAAGCATATATGGTCCAAGGCGATTTGAAGCTCGCTTGCATTTGGGCATCTGGAGTAAATACCGTGATTCTCTTTCTTTTTTTTTTGCGTTGAGGGAGGGTCAGTCGGGGGAAATATGGGGGTAAAAAAACTACCGGCTTGTCCCTCGAAATTAGCATCTTTCTTACTTTTTACTTGGTAGGAAATTCCAATGAAGGTCGAGCATACAAAAAAAGTATTTGCATCCCTGACGGGAGCCAAAATAAGGGTCGGTCGGAAATGAGAGCCATAAAAAAATATGGACGCCCTTATGCATTTTCATGCCACGAATTCGATTCCTGCAGGGTGCATTCCACCAAATGGTTGTATTTCTGCGCACGAGCTCATTAATATTTTGTGATCCCACGGGCTTTTTACAATAAGACAGGCCATAATCAAAAGGCATCATAGAAATATTTCTATAAACCTCGAATTTCGGATAGTCTCCAGTTCAGGGTATTTCTTTCACAAAAAGCCCGAAATTGCGGACCTATTTTGGATAGAGGCGGCCAGGCGGGCGGTGACATTCCCTCTAGCTGAGTTTGGGCGGCTTGTTCTTGTATGCTCAGGAACAGCTCGATTTGTTCGTGGGTCGGCCGCTCAAACGCCGGGGAACAAACAACCAGTTATTGTTAGTAAGTGGCAAGCTACGTTATTCTAGAGTTAATGTTTGGATAAGCTGAATTTTTCCATTTAAACAGGAACATTCATTCCCGTGTTATGGAAATGATAATTAATGTTAATTTTGCAAAACTTCCCATTGTCTCTGGCTTTGGAAGCCATCTCTCAACTTTTTGCAGCTGTTCAAAAACCAAATCTCACGAGTTTTTCCGTGTGTTCCTGTGTTCCTGTTCCTGTGTGATCCTGTTCCGAGAACAGTGTTCTTGGGTTGTGAGGCCAACCTCTTCACGAGAGTCAACAGGCAGCGCTATTTCGGTCCTATTTTGCACTGGTTTCTATGGGTCCAGTCCACTAATTCAAGCCCCATTGAAAACAGTGTAAAATCAGCACCGTTCAGGGCCCAATAGCATGCACGCCAACATCCCTGAGATTTCTGAAACTCAAATGAAATTCTTGTCTGGTCACTTATCTTTCAATTTCTTTTCAATTTTTTGTGGGTTAACCAATCACATTTTTAATTATTCCCACAAAAAA
>NW_019091365.1:1898510-1944722 GCF_001949145.1 Acanthaster planci
GCAACGAGTTACACAATCTCACCATTTTGGGGGCCAAACAATCTCCTTTTTCAAAAGATACTGCGGGGGAGCTCTTTTAATGCTAATAAGCTGGTCAGAAATTCTCACTTGAATTAGTGGTCTGCACCCCTATGGGCGCGAGTGCAACCTGCAAGGCTTGTAAATTAGCGCCCTCTTTTGACGGATTACACCGGAATCCTGGAACTCTGCTTTTCGCGGGTGCCCTGTCCAACATAACACCGGTTACACGACAAGATATACGTGTCGACCTTTTTTCGTGTGGAAGGGGTTCGTGTAAGTTTGTGGATTGTGAGAGAGACCGGAGTGAATCTGTTAAATTGTTCTTTATATCAATCAATCTTATAAATTCACTCATTTTATAGTAAAGATGAATAATTGAGTGTCCTGCCCATGGGTTTATTTTCGTATATTGCACTATGCACAAATCACAAAATAGAACAGAACGTACATCCATACACACCGCTGCCTAATATGCAAAACAAGCTGTGCAGTTGTCTATGACTCCCGACTCTGCGACATAAATAATGTTCCACAGTTTTCCATTGTAAACTTGATTAATTTTTATTCCAACTTTGTGTGAAGTCGATATGTAAAATGAGCTTGACGTCTTGCACTACACCAAATACGGGCCCATAGAAAACAGTGGAAAATCAGACCGAAATAGCTCCGCCTGTTGACTGTCGGGTAGACCCGTAATGTTTTTATTGATATTAATAACGGGGCCCGACGAATACTCCTCTTTCGAAAAGTTTTATCCGGGACATCCGGTGGCATAACTTAACATCTTCTTGATTTTATGAGGTGAAATTGCACCGGTTTGTTCTCTACTTACAGTTTAAACTTTCTGCTAGGTTGCTAATTGCAGAAAACTTGTCGTTTTCTTGTTCGGAGGAAAAAATGTTGCCTTTTTTGCCGTTTTCCCACTCCGGACAAATTTTGTCCCACTTGGACAAAACTGAGGGCTGTTTCGTCACTTTCGTGTCACGTCACAGAGAGCGATCCATGCTACCCATGATTTGCTGCAAGCCGTGTGTGACTGGACAGGGAACCAGCCAAGGGCGTTGCATATTAGCTGCGACACAAAACAGCCGTGATTAGATCGACAGGTTCTCTCGCAGATCTGAACAAAATTCGTAAGTGCTGAAGTCTGGGTGCTAATTAGACAGGCACTCGTACAGGCTACCATTAACCATACAGAGCAGTCTGTGTAATGTACAAGTCCGGCCAAAATTTGTTCGGGGTAAGAAAACAGCAAAAAAGGCAACATTTTTTCTTACATATGAGAAAAAGGTGAGTTTTCTGCAATTAGCAACCTAGCGGAAATTTTACCCCGTAAATAGTGATCACACTGGTGCAATTTCAGCTCATAAAATCAAGCGGATGTTTAGTTATGCCCTCGGATATCCCGGATGAATCTTTTCGAAAGAAATCCCTATGAATTGGGACAGGGCCCAGTATACGACCCTTTGGGGAGTACGAGGTTCAAGTCCCCATGCCCATAGGTAGGCCTATTTTGAATTGGTAGCGGAACTGTTGAAGGTGGCCATTTTCTCATGCATGGATGATGGACAGATCATAGTGGAAGGGTGGAAGGTCCACCCGCATCAACTTCTGTTCATTGTTATGTTAAGTTATATTTGTGTGCTAACGTCTGTGACTGTGAAGTTACCAGGACAGGCCCTAAATTCTACCAGCTACTGTGACACCAACCAGACTTCATAGCAGTAGGCTAGATGTACCCCACAAACCCAAAATAATTCTTTTCTGCCATAGGCTGTACATAACGTTGAACAGGGATTCTGTTGTCCTTGTGTACCCATAGAAATGTTGCTGTATCCCATCTAAGAATTCTGTGTGAGGTGGCTTACATACCTTTGTCCGGTGTACCAAGGAAAAAACAAATGGGTCAAAACCATGCTGATATTCAAAAAGTGCAAATATTTCTCAATCAGCATCCGAGAGTCATGCGGATGACGTGTACTTGTGAAGACGAGCCTTGACCAAGTGGTTGACTGTGGCTGCAATCAATACACAAGATATGGAATTTGGCTGCCGCGGCTTCCCATACCTGTGTGTGTAATTGTTAGCTACAGCTGGCCTGACTGGTTGAAATGGCAGTTGGCCATGGCGTGCTGGGGGTCACATGGACCATTCACACGGCTCCTCATTACTAATGCTCAAATGGCAAGAATGACTAGCATTAGCTGTTGGGTTTGAGTGCATGTTATGGCCCTGCTGTTCTGGCCATGCACATTGAGCAGTAGGCGTCTCTGTGTGAAATAAAACGGGAATAAGACATGTCTTCAGAAGATATGTCTTATTCCCATTTTATTTCACACAGAAGAGGACATTGCAATGATTATTTTTTTTTTCCAAAAAAAGGAAGTTGGATTTCAAAAGGTCGAACGAATTTTTTGTTTGTCAAATCTGATTTTGCTATTCATTGAAGAGACATGATTTGTGATATAGACTTTCCGTCTCTACTGAGATATTAAGTTCTGTCCCTGATGAGCCATGTGGTAGCCAAGGGAGATTTCCAATTTGTTAAAATGCTTGAAAGAAATGTTCAGGGCAATAGGTGGTGTCAAATTAATGATTATAAAGTTCCATATAATCACATTATGCTCTTTATCTCTTGATAGGACAAAAAATTATGATGAAGCCATTTGGCCTTTCAGAATTGTATCAAGGAATAGTTGTGTTAACTAAAGGATTACTCAGACATGTTCACAACGCTACGTGGATTTGTAGGTAACCAACAAAGTGGCACCTGCATACTTCTTTCTTTTTATCTCAACCGAAAGCATTCTTTTAACGATCTGATTATTTCTTGATCAGCAGGTGAATCAGCCTCTTCTGTGTGATACATTTGACCTGTCACCTAGGAGACGCTAACAGACACGTTCAGTATGGTACGTTGCCATTGTACTTCACATCACTAGAGCCCTTGGTTCTTGGCTGCATGGAATAGAAGTTATACACGACAGCCATCTCTTTGGTCACTGTTTTGTTTCGTATGTATACATACGAGTAGACCATTTATTTTGTGCATATCCCCCATTAGGTAAGCACTGACCGGGAAGATGAAGATGGCTGCTGTGTGTAGCCTCTTTTGATCCTCAAAACAGTTCTGAACAGAACTGAACTGGAACTAGCGACAAATTGGTACAACTCCAACCCATCAGGTGTACAAACTGGTTGGTTCTTGTTGCATTGGGCAGTTGACAGCAACACAGTTTATACCCTTTCAAGGGTTGTTGTTTGGAGCAAGTTCCAGTGAACAATATCACTGTTTGATGGTGTGGTGGCTGTCATGCTGGGACTCGGGGGGAGTTGGGCTACTGGGATTGTTAGAAGAGTTCATAGCACGAACACTGTGGATTGGATGAATTGGTAGGAGTAAATAGGTACTTGGCAGTTAAGGATGTAACTGTGCCAACTTGGTCTTGGCCCCGAGACTGGCTTTGGATGATCCCTTTCACTAGCGCACAGATCAATCTTGTATCCTGTTTTCAGGGAAAAATCTGTCAGTGGCTTGATCTTTCCAGAAAGAGAAAACAGATATAGCAATCCTGTATGCCATTAAGTATACTTAAATGTCCTACAAGTTTTCAAATAGCTTTGAAGTAGTGTCTGGTCTTTAATCACATGCTCAGTCAAGTGTGTACAAAGAAATATGGTGGAATGTGTGATGGGAAGGGCTTCTGTTTGTTACAGTGCAATATTCATTTGCCTTTTCGCTTCGATTGTAGCCGAGGGAAATCCACGAGATCAAGGACCTGCTCCTGACGGCCAGAAGGAAAGATGCAAAGTGTGAGTTTTTATTCCTTTGCTATTTCATTGGAACATTTGATAACATTTGATATGTCCTTTGAACATTCGATATGTCATTAGAACGTTTTGAATCTAGCCATTGTGAAGTCAGCTAACATGGACTAGTGCTTATTTTAAATTGGGCAAGAGCCATACAGGAAACATTACTCCTACTCTTCAGGCTAAGTTCCTTGCAATTAGTCACATCTCTCCAACATCATCAGTTATGTAACTGCTTTTGGCACTAACAGTGCTGAACATTATCAGTAGCCCTAACATTCCTGAATTCTCCAATTTTAATATGATTTTGCACACACCCTAGGGAGTTAGGATTAAGCCCTTTGCCCATTGAGTGATGTAAGCCGTCTAAAAGAATTTTTCTGGTAACAAGTTATATTCAAGTTTTCTGATGGATTTGTACCCCAGGCTGATAAAGTAAACAGTTAAACTGTTAATTGGCTGATATCTCATGTTGACAAGATCACTTTGTTTTTGCCATGTAACAGCTGTGAAGATTAAGAAGAACAAGGACTGTGTCAAGTTCAAGGTGCGATGCAGCCGCTTCCTCTACACCTTGGTCATCAAAGACACCGAGAAGGCTGAGAAGCTCAAGCAGTCTCTTCCTCCAGGTAGGACAGTTACTAGATTGAGTCAATTCCAGTGCAGTTCAACACCTTTCTAAAAAGGTTTATTATGTATATCACTTCGTAGCCAACATACACGCGTATTAAATATCTGATCACAGCCAACGGCCTTAAACGTAGTTCCACTGACTTTCTGTGTTGCGCCAACTCTACAAGATGGCCATATCACCTGTTAAATGCAGATACCAGTGCAGGTCTGTGGGACTCCAAACATTTGGCCCTTGTATTATTAATATGAAAAACAGAATACAGAGACTGGGCAAGCGATTTTCCATGTTGTAAGCAGGATGTTGTATTTACAGTGCTTTTATTATTAATTCCATATTCAACCTTCGTTTCGATTGAATATTCAGTTGTAACAAATTGCCACAAGAAGGAACAAAATATGTTTTTTACAAAAAGTGCATCGTTTGGCATAGGCATTCAGCTGACGTCATTAAAAGTTCGCTTAAAACACAGTGAAAATGTGCTTGTGGAATGTAATTTTCTAATGGGATGATTTGGCGCCCCCCCTTATTTTGATCATTGATTTTCATTCTGAATATTCAATTCCTTTGAAGTGACCTCTCCAATCCCTTCAGTTTTTATGAAATCACAGGCCAAGAAGTGTGGCCATCATTAAAACCTTAAAGAGTCTGCGCACCCCTCAACAGGTTCTTCAGTAGCGTCGCAGTCGGGTTTTTTTCCACGTACTTGGCCTTGGGGAATGTTTTGGTAGCTGACCGTGAGATCTTCCAAAAACTTAGCTCTGGGGGGTTTGAGGCTTGTCACTTAATCTTGTGACCCAACTTTTTTAGGGAGACCGGGCAGTTTCCATTCAGATTTAGAAATTAGATTGACTGCACTTTGACAGTGCTCTTTTTGAATTGATGAAGTGAATTTATGCAGTGAAAATGGATATTACAAAATGTTCATAGCCCACTTTTATGGCATTGACTTTGCAAAAAATGCATGGGCCTGGACGTGATCACTGATACCAAAATAATACACATTTGTAATGATTTGAATATGCATTCCGTGATTGGGTCAAACGATTGCCGTCAAAAAACAGGAGGTCACAGTGATTGCCTTCTTTCCATTTAGGTCTCCAAGTAAAAGAAATCAAGTGAGGCGCCAACGTGGGATGGCAGGATTGAGGATTCAGCATCCTGTCAACTCTGACCTCCAGCCTTGGACTGATTAAAACTCGGACGAGAAAACACCTAAGTCATGAAGGCAAGTCCACTTGTCAAGGACCTCTGAGTTGGATGGACAGTCTGTTACAACACCCCTGAATACCTCATAATGTTGTCTCACCAAGATGTAAATAGAATAAAGTTTCAAGTGATAGCTTGAAAAACAAAAAAAGTGAAACAGAATGGTGTTCAGTGTGTTTTTACTGGGAAACGTCTTTGAATTATGTTCCTTATTTTTATAAGGATCTACAGTATGTCCAGTCTTGAAGTGAATATTTAGAAGTGAAGTGAATTGTGTCGATAACGTGTTGACTTTTTAATCATATTATTACATGTACCATAAATCTAAAATGAAGCCAACCTTTCATTAATAACTATTACATAAGCATTTAATCACACATCTCAAAAGTTCTTTTTCTGAGAAAGGCTAGGCTGGGATGCAGGGCTTGCTAGCAATTTTGGACTTGCTGGGGACAGTTTCGTTGGCGGTGGGTTGATTTTGAGCATCCTCGGTGATGTGGACTGGGAGCTTGATGGTGCCTTGGGGCTGGGTGGTGACAAGAGGGTCGAGGGGGGTCTAGGACTGACTGGCGGGGGCACAAGACTGGACGAGGAATCTTTCCTTGCTGGGTCTAGCTGGGAAGATGGATACTTGAACACTAAGTGGTCATCGGAAGCATGGCCTGGCTGGTCGGTGCCCCTCCGTCCAGGGGAGAGAGGTGACAGTGACGAGCTGTCTGAATGATTAAATAGATGGAAAAAACACTTGTGAATTTGTGCTTGCCAGAAAACTCGACGGTGAGTAGCTGGGAATGTTATGTGCGACTCGCCCGTTAGCAGACGGGGGAATTGAAGTCATTTCCCACAAAGGCACTTCGGTTTGTGGCTTTTTTTTTTGTTCCCAAATCGCGTTAACATACCAAAAATTCAGCTTCACCCCTCCCTCAGAGAGGCAAAATACAGGTTTCATAAAAAGTTTCAAATTTGGGTTCACCCCCCCCCATAAAAAAGGGTTCTGGACCCGCCCTTGCTCACCAAGGGACATGGTTCGCTTTCTCTGTGGCTGCAGATGAGGTAGGAAGCAGCTGATTGCTTCCGCGATTCTCGTGGCTTGGTCTGGTGTCAGTGCCTTCATCTCGTAGTAGCCTGGAAATTTAAAACAATTCATTATCAAGTGTCTTGAAATAGTTTCCTTTTGGCGACGCAGGTAGTTGCAATATCGCTCCCCTGCACGCTGGGGTTTGTTGCAGGTGTTTACTGAGGCTTTCCCATTTAATTTGCTCATCCTCTTCGAAAGATTGCCAACCGAGGATTTTTGTGCGTGTCCTGACACACACACCCATCAAGCTTGCACTAAATGGAAAATGCTCTCCAAATGATTTCAAATCGATTAAGAAATTTCCTATGGTTCGTAAACGGAGAAGGAAAGCGGTCCAGTTGCGTTAAAGTATGCCTCTTTTTTGTCAAATCAACCATCTCTAATTGCCGTAATTCTAATGTACTTTTGTGATGACGCCAGTGCACGTATTTCATCCCCTTGTTCCAAAGGCCATAAGTCGCCCGTCTTTTGAAATATTTTTACCTGGTCTCCATGTTATTGATACATACTTTGTATCCAGGGTTTGTACTGTCCTTGAAAGTTTCAAGGCCTTGAAAATCTTGGGAGTTGTCATAGATGCTTGAAAGCCTTGAGAAATTTTGTTTAATGATTGAAAACTATTGCTTCATGCAGAGTAATGTGACCACAGGAGTTTCAAAATACGCTGCCAGCTGGCGAAACTGACTGGCTGCTTTCGCCGATTACTTGGGTGGAAAACAATCACCGTCAGCAGTGGAGCCATGTCCCCATCAAGCCAACCGTCTTACCTACATGTACATGTACTGTTAACTGGTAAAGATCAAATTGTCCAATACCAGTTGGTTTATTTACAGGTCCTAGATAAAGCATCTATGTTTGCTAGAGTTTGGTCCTCGAAAATGGTATTTTCTGGACCTTGAAAGCCATTAAATTTAGAGCTATTCCAAGTGAGCAAATTCTTTATATTATAATACTGAAAACTGGATTCGAATCTCACTCAGGTAGACATTAACAGTTGGTTTTCAAACCTAGCCAGATCTCATGGCATTTTCGTAGATGCCAGAGCTGTCCTCCCAACTCTCTAGATCCGGACATTTCGTCGTTGCTCTGTGCTATTTTCCCCCCTGTTTTGTCTTAATTTTCAGTTATCCCAGCATCCCGCACACTTTAATAATTCTGTGTTGCCTTTACGTACAGACTTATTATGAATACATGTACATGTAGGGTTTTTTATTGAGATGTTGGCTCTTCATGCAGTGGTACAGTTCTGATAGAAACAATTCGGAGACCGTTTCCGACAAGTTCACACCTTTCAATCTGTCCATTAATGTTACATCACCGACCCACCTTTGTCTCCCTCGGAGCTGTCTAACTTGAAGTATACCCTCGCGCCCCAGACGCCGTACTCCATCACCCTACCCAGGGCCCATCGCTGGTAGTGCTTAGGTGGGTTTGTTGTAGCTAGGGACATTGCATGCTGGGTAACATGGAGCACAACTTGGGAGATAGGTGCAGCGACTCCCGTCATGGGTACCACTTCCCAGCTCTCTTTGGATAATGGGGGTTAGGGGAGAGAGAAGATATTGTTGCGATTATTAAAACTGTGTTTTAAAGTGTGTGTGTGTGGGGGGGCAGTTAAGAGACATCAGGCATCAATAATAATAATAATAATAATAAGGCATCAGCCATTAAAAGGCAGATCCACTAAACCCCACCCCACTATAGGACCTGCAAAAAGTATGTGGGGGGTTGTCCTCAGTCGAAAAGGGGGGGGGGGTCACTGGCCCCCGTTTCCGCCGCCATGCAGTGCTACCAACAAATCTGAATTCGAGTTTTCCACAAAACCTGAATTCATGAACGCGTGAACGTTTTGCGCAGAATGACAGCTCCCGGTTTGTTTTTCGTTGAAAATAAAACCGAATCATCGCAGAGGGGAAATGTGCCTTACTGCTGGGAAAGTATTTCCCGACGCCCGTCTGCCATTTTGTCAAGTTCGACGTGTGATCATGAAACACTAAGGTGTCTGTGACCAGCAAGATAGCAAGGTAGCAAGGTGTCTGATGGCCGGCCTTTTGACTGCTTTTTCTGGGGTCGTCAAACTTCCCTCTCTCGAGACCCACGAACGTGTCCTTAGAGATGGTGTGGGCTGTCTTGAGAATCTTCTCATCTGACTGCTTGAAGACTTTAAGTTGAAAGATGCCTGTTGGAGAACGTTCAGTGAGATTGATATTGTTTGTGTGTGTGTGAGTTTGTTTCTGCATTCAATTGGGGACCCAGAACAATAGATGACATTAAGGTCCCCGATTGACAGAGGGTCCCCGATTGACAACTGTGTATAAAACATATGGTTGGTCTTCTAAAAAAGAGGAACAATAGGGGGTCCCCAGTTGCAGGAAAATGCACACTTGTGTGTGTGTGCTAGAAATGATAGGAGACTCTGTTGTCCTGTGCTCTTTCATTCTGTTGTTTATTTTGCTTTGCTCTGCTTGATACTTTTGTTTCTTTCTTGGGGTTTTCTGTTGCTTTTACCCTTCTTTTCTGCTGTGCTCTGATCTCCTGTATTTCATAATACTGTAGTTTTAACATAAGCTTTCTTGGCTTTGTTACCTGTTTTTATGACCCCTTGGAACAGCACCCATCTCTGAAAAGTACAAGAATTTGAATAAATAGTAACAGCCAATGACAGTGTGCGATTAAGACAGCGTAAATGCTTTATAGTAATGATTAACAGATCATGTGACCGTCTTTGCATTGCATGCGCATGCGCATCTCTTGACATGAACTACATGAACCAGTGGTATAAATATATTCGAAGGATTGATTATCTGATGTTATATCGCTAAAGTGTATTTTTACCACACGGAAATGAAATATAGACGCATTCATGCAATAAGTCCTTTTCGTGGTCTTGAATGACAGGGCTACATGTGGGGACTCCCCGTTTTATATAAACGCTGCCTTCTATTTGGCTGAGCAAAATACAATGGAACCCTTTCATAACTAGAACCTTCGGACCTTATAAATTACCTTGTATAAATGATACTTGTATTATTAGTAATGGAAAACAAAGAAAAAGATTTGATACCCCACAATGTGCTGTTATAAGTATGGCCTTGTATGAACTGTGTTTTTCTCCATGGTTGACTGATTAAGCCTCTTTTGTGAAAGTGGCATGCCCAAGGTCGTACGTATTGATCAATTACAAACTATGTAATGAACTTTGATCCGTGCATCATCATGAAAGAGTGGTGGGAAATATTTTCACAATGCATGCGATGGCGCCTGTACGCAGTGGTGACGTGTTTACATGTACATGTGCATGTATGCACGTTTGCATGTAAAAAGGGACTGAAAAGACAACATGAAACGAAACGGGAAATTTTACAAGTAGGCTATTTCGATTGAAATGAAGGATGATGGAGTAATTATTTCTGGCTCGAAGATGTCTTTTTTTTTTACATTTCCTTGTGCAGCACCACACCATGCTCCGCCCATGACCCCCAAACTTTGGAGATTATTTAGAAAATTACAAGCTTTTGTGGAACATCAAATATTTCACGGCATCGACTGTATACTGCCACGCAGGTGGAGTGGATTAGTCGTCGAGTATAACGTGACAGTGCTCATATTAACGTTTCAACTTTAAGGCTTGGTCTTTAGTACCAGCGGCAGCTTTGACTTCCTTATTTGTACCGCTGTCACGCTAAATCCTAGCACACTCAATTAAGTGAGTGTTCATGCCACTGATGTTCCCATACCTCCAGCAATCATTTATCTCTGGCGGCTAGAATTGCTAATGATTCCACCTTTCAACTTTCTGTATCAACAGTCATAAGACCCACCTTTCTGTTACCCTTTGCAGTGCGTAGGGTGAGAAACCCGTCCAGGATACGCGTGCACCCTCCGGCAGTCTCCTCCTTTTCTCTTGATGTCATGCTGCTTAGAGTCTGTCTCGGCTCTCCGGAACAAAAACCCCGGACCAGATTTCTTCCCGCCTGATCGCTTTGACGTGAATGCGCAAAGGCGGCAACTTGACGTTACCAGCACATTCAGATTCACAGAAGACCTTCAGCCGTGATGGCCGTGCATGAAGTGCGCCAACATATAATTGCTGTTATTCCGTTCGTGACCGGGGCTACCACGAAACCGTCGAATCGGTTAAAAATACAACAGTGACTCTATAAACGGTGCACTGAAATCTCGGTAACACGAAAATTTGCGTTTGTACATCTGAATGTCTTGTCGAGGCAAAAGGACGGTTAGTTAACGATGTTATGAACTTGGATGCCGGCCTTTGTCTCGCTGCAGTTGTACAGCTTTGTCCACGAGTGGTTCAAGGTGGCAAACTATGGCTGGCCGTCAATACCAAACCGAACTCAAATTACACGAACATACACTCGCAATATCTTAAAAATCACCCGCATCTATCAAAACACGGGAAATGTAAATTGAAATTACAACGTGAAGTTGCTTTCAAACAAAAAGAAACAGTGTGCATTTTTGGGCAATACCTGTTCAAACTAAATGTGTTCTTTCGGCTTGGGCCGCTTAATACGAAATGGCAGGCAAAGAGAAGGCCTGCGTTCGAATCGCATTCTATTCTCGAGAAAGACGCCACAGCCTGGGCTGAATTTGTGCGAGTGAGCAGGTGATTGCTTGAATTATGACTATCATTTTTTCCCGGCCTTCATGCCAGAGTGCCCAGCGCTCACCAGTGGCATGAAGCAGTGTAGACGAGTACATCACTAGTGCTCCTACACGAACTAGATGGAACTAGATGATGGTACCATTTTCGCCAGCATGTGTTGAATAACCATATCTACCTGCACTATTGCGTATTGTTTTGTCCCTCTTAGGGAGAAATTAGGGGCGGTTCTGTTCACTAAACATTTCATGTATTATTCGGTAACGGGGGCCGAAAAAGTGCCATGGGTCGGACGACGAGGGCGCGGGTCGAGGAGGGTGACCTCTCATCGCCACTTTTTATAAAGGGCCCATACGGTACGTTTAAAGGTTGGCAGAGCCATAAAAACAGAGTGTGGGGTCTTATTTCGTGTGGGCGATTAAAGATAAAACAAAGAAACTAAATGGCTTCTCCAACGGCGACAAAAACGTGCATGTGGGCCTGTGACCCCCTCCCCCCCGTCGTGTACTAACCGAAATCCTGAATTCAATCCCTGCGACGGTACATGATTCTGCAAGCCCCCGAATACACTGATGCACAATGGATACTCGGGCTGAAAAAGTTGTGCCCCAGCGCCATTTACGAACAAGAATTCGGATTCACATGTCCCATGGGCCCCGAGCTGGACCAAGAGAGGGCGCGATTTTCACTTCGCTGGTTCACGGATTACTATGAAATGGATGCGTTGCGTGCTCGTCCCTATACCGACAAAACGAACACTCCCGATCAGAATGGCTCATTTCAACCGACTAGGGGGTGCTTCTGCTAAGGCAGATTGTACCCCTATTAAGAACAAATACATGCACCGGTGCTTAACCCGAGTTAAGGTGTTTCGATGATCCCAATTGCACCTTCGTAAAGAGGTAAAGCATCAAGTGGTCAAATAAATGAAAAGGGAATTCAAATTTATGTTCAAGTGGCCGATAATCAAACTGAATTCCCGCCCGTATAGGCTAATTAGTATTGAAATCCATACCTTAAACTTTGTTTAAATTCTCAATTTTATACGTCTCAGATGATGTTTGGCCAAAAGTAGTGACGGAGAATGCGAACTTTCGTCTTTCGATCGCAAGGCGACACTTCACGTGACAATTTCGGGATGGTTTCACGAAAGCTAACAGGAACAACAATCTGGTGTTGAGTAAACAAGACGGACGAGACAGGTAACATTTTGTCATAGATTTGATGATAATGTTATACAGATACATGGACACAATACAATGTATAATCTTATCTTGGTATACCCATACACACTTGTTAATGTAGCTTGCATTCTTGAAGTCCGTGGATTGTCGCTAAAATTAGGCATTCCCCCAAAGTATACTGGACATAATTTAATGTTTATTGAAGTCTAACCGTGGTTAGCAAGTTAGCAATCACATAAAAATCCCAGACGGCAATATGCCAAGGTTACAATGGATTAGCAATTCCATCCTATTATGACAACCTCGTTGTTCGAGTCTTCAAAGTTGCGCGAATTTAGGGTCAGTCTGTTGAAGTTCGGGGTCACAGTGGAACACTTTTATAACAAGGTCCTTGGGACATTGAAATTTTCCTTGGCATAACAGGTACCTCTTGTTATCATTAAGGGGAAAACAAAGACTGTGACCTAAATTTGTCCCTTTTATAAACAAGACTTTGCATGTATTAACAATGCTTTTCTCATCAGAGTTCAACTGTATGTGTTTCGAGGGCCTGCGGGATGTTGCACGGCAATCGCGCCGCCATCTTGATTATTTGGCTGCGGTTGTTTTTGTTAAATCTCGTTTGGTTATCTACCGTCTATCGAAAGTGAACAGCACCTCCCCAAGAACTTCCAACAGAACTTTGTCTTTCTGAGCCAGTGATCAGAGCTCTTCTCCACTGAGAGCTGGGGGAGCTATTGTTGGAAGCTTCTTCTGTAGTGTTGGTGATGGAGTGTACCTTTCTGAAGCAGAAAAAAAAAACTGAGGGTGAAACTAAAATGGAGAAGTAGGCCTAATTGATTGAATTTTTGTTCAGAACAGTGTGCCACCTGGCACGTCATTTGATTTTCGTCAGTCGTAAGAATTTCTTACCAGGAGAAGGTGCTCTATCACTCGGCAGCGGTGGGCGATCGGTACTAAGGTCCAGCGGCTGCAGACCACCTGGGGTGAGTACCCGGTCGAGAGACAGGCGGATGCGTCTTGCGTGAGACTCGGACTCCGCCTTCATTTCAAAATCTGAAGCAGAAATTTAGAGAGAAAAAAATGAAGTAAAACAATCCTACAAATTAGTTGCAAAGGTGTTTCTCTAAATTGTATGGATGGAGCCTACCTCTGACTGATGTGCTTGTAATGTGTTCCGTAATAAAAGCGCTATGTATTATGTACCCTCCTCTGCACTGGACGCAACATCCACCTTGAAGTAGAAGATCCCTTCTCTGGACCAATAGTCCGAGATTCTAGACAGCTCCCATCGCTTGCAGCACTTGGGTGGGTTCATCGTTACTAGGCTCAGTGCATGACGGGTAACGTGCAGAGTCATCTGGAACTCGGGTGCCACGAAGCCTTTCAAGGTTTTCACTACCCAACTCTCTGGAACAGCAAAAGGTGAAAACCCTTGTGTCTTATACACGGGCGGCCTCTAACATTTTTGTACGGGAGTAGGTGAATGCAAAAATCGTCCCTAAAAAATGGGTGTCCTATATAAGTTTTCGGTGTATAGTATCACTTTTTAATGTGTACAGTTCCTTGCAAAATCAAATATTCTGTACAGAGTTGACCACTTTTGATAAGGAGTTTGAGATTAGTGTTGTAGTTGTGAATTACTTTGCAGACCGCGATCAATAGATCATTGGTAGCTCATGAAACCCCTCCGTAAAACCGAAAGCATCGAGCCCGCTATGCTCAAAGAAACTGTTTGTGACTCATTTTCTGAATAACGGTTAACACAATACTGCTCCCCATTACTTTGGCTAATAAGGATGAAGGGTTATCATTTATTAAGTCATTTATTCATTCATTAATTCAATTATTAGTCATTTATATTTTGCGAAATCTCTATGAATATCATAAGCTTCTTGAACTTGGGGCTCGAGGCATACCGTTGCTAAAGTATGATTTGACCACCGTGTCCCAGGACCGCAGCTCCATACCGATGCCGCCCTGCTCCCATGGCGCGGGTTCCTGAAACACCACGGTGTCCGTGACCAGGATCACGGCCCAATAAGCCGACTTTTCTCGCTTCTTCTTTGGTTTCTGAAGAGCCCCTCGCTCGGTGCCGACTAGTGTCTCCTTTGTCAGCGTGTACGAACTCTTCAGGATTTTCTCCTTGTCGTTCTTGTAGATTTTCAGCTGAAAGAGACCTATAGTAGACCGGGGTACACTTTATCATCGGATTTATCAAGATTGCCTCTAGAATTTTGACGTCGGTGTCTTGTCACTTGCACTAAAAACTCTTATAACTCCCACTAGGTGATTAGCAGGTTTGCCTTGAATACTACACCCCAAGCTAAATCAACTTTTCACGGGAGACTGGATGAACGTTTGCTCGTATACCATGCATCAACCTAGTGACAACTTACAGAATATCTCTTGCTGCATTCGAATTTGGATGCATTCTAAAAGTTATTGGCTGTTGGAACCAATGTTATACTGTCGGCAACAGCACACCTGCCAAAGAATGGTGACTGCACCCCTCTTTACAATCTTGTTGTGAGGGAAATGCATAAACTTCGTCTAGTCCGTAAAAGCTTGGACTTGGAAGAAATGGTTATCACTGTCAACTTTGGCAAAGGCGTTGGATGCAAATAATTAGTGTGGAAATCAACTTACCCGATTGTTGATTGCCTTGGAATATCACCCATCTCTATTGACAAGGACAGCAAAATGAGTAAATGATGAGTAAAAAACTCAGGCAATGACCCAGGTAATTAAGATTCGCGATCTGTGAATTATTTACAGACCTTTATTTCTTTTATAAGTCGACTGGTGTTTCAGTCGACAAGGCACTGTGTTTCAGTCGACAGGGCACTTTGTGTTCTTCTCTCCTTCTTTTGCTTCTTGGCACAAATGGAGAAAAAGAAACAAAGTGGGACTCGTATTTCATCAAATGTTTGCCTCCCTCTCAGATCATCTTGTCCACCCATCACTTAGTAGTGCGATCCGGAAAAAGTTCTTTTACCTTTCTTACTTTCCCGTTGTCTAGATTCAGTTGGTCGAGATAGCCTGTCCTAAGCCTCGTGCACTCATCAGAAGTGTCCAACGGGTCACCAAAAGCTGCCATGCTGGTGGGAAAATATGGGAGAACGATTCAAGATGGGAGTGCCTTGACAAAAGAATTCGATAAACTTTTTAAAACTGGTGGACAGTTCGGGTTATATTGGCCTACCCCTTTTTACGGTTCGAGGACAGATTTGCATGAGAATTTCCACTTTTATGTGCTGCTTTAAATGTGCAAAGTATTTGAATGCTTCTGTAAACTGAATACTCGGAGATACGGCGTAATAAAAGCAACACTGCATTAAAGGTTGAAACATGACTCACAGTCCGTTAATGAGTTACCGAGGTTTGAAAAAGGTCCACTACAACCAGTCACCTCATTTATTACTTGTAACTAGGCAGGCATCACACCGCACGTATGCACAGCCTAATCGTCTCCAAATCAAGAAGTAGTTGTCGAATTTTATCCATTAAGTTTTGAAAGGCTGAAAGGTATAAACACGTTCACTCAACGTTCAAATCATTGGCGCGCTGCGTTTATGTAGGCCTCATTGCGCTGAGTGGAGATGTTTCCAGTCGTTATGTAGGTGAGTGTCTAGTCATAGCATAGGTGATGACCCCTCCCTTTAAAGTGACTATATCATAAATGCCTCAATTTCTGGAACGTATATTCAGAATTCATCTGTTGTCTTCTTGTGATATCGTCTAGTATAACACCGCCTGTGTGCTGGACATTTTTGCGATAAATACATTAACGCATTGTTGAATGGTCAAACTTATCAAATTTAGAATACGGAACAAGGTTCCCTCTGCATTACTGTCCCACTTCAAAATGGAAAATTCAATGCGAATTTGTTGAAATTCCCCTTAAATAGCCGTACGCTTAAATTCGCCTCTTGAAACTGCACCTGCTTAATTGACGCCTCACTCAGCAAGACGAGTTCGATAGATGCACGGTTTCGCCTGGAATATCCCATCCAGTAGCCTTCTGCGGAATACGAGCTTGGTCAAGGCCTGCCAACCTTGGCATTCGATAATGTTCCTGGCTCAGTGTATGGGAAAACACTGAATGCTTCGATTGATACAGTAAAAATAGCCTTCCGTGGCATTATGTTTCCCGAATTTTATTTCAAAGTGAAATGATGAGAGAAAGTAAAAACATTTTGCGCAAAAATTGAATAAAATTTTAAGCATGCACGCAGTTTTAAGTTATTAATAATTAAAATTAAAGAAATCCACAAATACATTTTGAAATGATGCTGCTGTAGGCCCTAAAAACTCTCTAGTTACCCTTGTTTTCAATGTCTTCTCGTTCCTATCCCGGTATACATGTACTTCACGTTGAAAATAAGTAACAATTTGTTTTCTGTCGGTTGCACATTGGTAAGAACGTTTTTGTTACTTGTATGTTTGTCAGCACATTGTAACCAAAATCGCCTGTGTCGTATCATGATAATGTTCAGGTCTCGATGTTGTGCATGGGTTGACTGGTATTTGGTTACACTGTAATGAACGGACGGAGCCTGATCTCGAGTTACTGACGAAGTTGATGCGATCAGCGGGTACGGATTTGTCATTCGATTGCATGCAGCGCGACTCACCATGCCATGTTTAAGATTAAGAGAAGGGGCCACTGACTGACAAATGCTGCTGGCCACCTAATTCCATCCCAAGATGTTTCATTGCAATCTGCTGAGTAATGATCTGTAACCTCTACAGTAAATCGAGCGTGTATTTTTTTCAATACTCAGACCTGTAACGCACAAGTGATGCATTATTTTGACACGCACTACAATATTCTTTCAGTTTATTGAACGCAATGCGAGAAATGAATAATGCTTATAGTTTTGGTTTTCCTGAGTCAAACAAATTAAGGCTAATTCAATTTTTGTGTGATGCAGCTTTCTCCTTTAATATTGACCTTTTTATATATTTTCCCCAAATTCACTGAAAGGGATATGAAATTGCTCCTAAATTAACATCCTCGGTATCTATATAGGACAACACGGGACTCGTGTTGTCCGATGGGGCACCGAAGGTGTTAAATTTGCACAAATTTTTCGCAGGGCAGCGTGCTCGGAAAAACTTGACTAGCACCCTGCACCATTTTCTTAACAGTTTATAATTACTACATACAGTGAATGACAACAAAATTATGAGATAAAAGCGGTCATCCAAAAATCACTTCCATTAAAAAACCCTGTGCTGAGTCCTTACTGTGTGATTGAACACAATCATCTCATAAATTATATTTGAAACAAAGCATACCCATTTGGTCTCGTGTATCACACGCATAATATACCATCTACAGATTATTCTCCGTGGCGTCGATGCTGTCTTTTTTCACCGTATGGAGGGCAAAGGTGGGACCAGACTTTGACGCTACATGGCAAGGCTGCCCGCGCGCACACTGAACGCGGAAAAAGTGCTCATCTCCCCGACGAGTAATATTATTTCGTGCATGCATAATTTCCTTGTATCCAGCTCACTGGCTTGCTTGGCTAGCTTCAGGCCTTAATTGCAAGGGCACCATGTGAAGATTTCACGGTGTGGGCATTTACATGTCACTTTATTGTAACCGTGTTTCTGCACACATTTTGTTTTCTTCGTCTGACGATCCTGATCCACTCTAGTCCGTATACCTTTCAAGTTCATCTCGGAATTATCTCGTGGCTTCAGTTTTTTCACGCAAGCGATATTTTTTTTTTCAAAATGACCATACGTGAATTATAAGCTTACCTTCTCCCCAGCGCGAAAGTCAGTGCACGGCACGGAATGCCTTCATGAGGTTCACAGATGGTTGGGTGGGACCCGGAGACGGTACATCATGCATTTAATCATCGGCCGAGATCCAACAAGTAGGTGCACTGAGGCCCGATTATTGGAGGTTCAGTGCTATACGGTTACCTCCTGCCGTGCGTGACGATGCGGTCACATCAATGCATAAACTTGTCCCAGTCCCTGAAGGTTAGTGAGTCTAATCCTGATGCTCCAGCTATTCCCAGGGGTGGGTTAATCATTGCCCCGACGTACGTGTTAACGGGACAGTTATCCCGAAACAGCCGCAAAGAGTTCTATTTATGATCCTGCACGCATATTCAAGGAATTGTCCTTAACAATACTGATATACACAAGTCTAGTCCAACCAACGATGCGTTTCCTATCTGTCGTGAGGACATCGGTAATGGCAACAGTGCGCTGGGAAACATAATGATGGATGATGGAAAAGGTCGCTGGTGAATTTTCTCCATCTCAGTTCCGATGCTGTCCTTGCCATTACTTGTCATGAGGCTTAGGTCACTTATTCAGGGTATGAGTTTCATAGGTAAAGGATGAATGCTCCACGCACTTCATACGCATGATTGTTAGAAGCAGTCGGTGACTATCATGATAGTCTGCTCTTAATAGATTTTAAAAAACTTCATCACCATGTTTAGTGCTAGTGGGTATTTAAGGGTATTTGGCAGTACTTCAGTTCTGGTGACACTATTTTAGACGACAGATGCTCAACAGAATTAGTTATGGAAACCGCGTTAATCATGACCGCAACTTTACCCTTTTTGCACACTAATTCCCATAGTCCAAATTTTACCGCAGTAGCAACGCACGGCAGACAAGCCTGGACACGTGTTTTAAAATGAAACAGAAAACATCTTGTCTTAGAAAGTAGAGATTCAGAATGTGCGCACGACGGCGCATCTGGCTGTGCATGCTTGTGTTTTTCTGTTGCTGCCTTGCCCTTCTTATATAAACACTCATCTGCGAGCGCTCACGTTCACAGGAAATTATGTCACAGTCTCCCAAGGAAATTTCTCATCCCGGTTGCCTGGCTGCTTGATATTATTCCTGATCCTTGCGATGTACTTCCGGCGTCACAATTCATGTGAGGATGAAGTGGATCTCATAGCCTGCCGGCTGATCTAAATGCATGCAAATAATGGGCCAATAAACTTTGGATAAAGTACAAGAAGGTACGATTTCAATTTAAAATGCGCATATAAAACGAAATTTCAACTCCTGAATAAAAAGGTCAGTTTGTAGGCTTAACTGCTCTGAGTGGCACAATGCTAGCCTGGAGAGGTTTGCTGGGGGGGACATTCGTACATTCTTGACCAATTCAACAAAGATCTTGTCTTTTTTCTGGGAGCGACATTTATGATACACAATTTACTGGGTAACCACTACAGATGGTGATGTGCTGCTCTCGATGCGGCTTGCGCAAAGTAGGGGATGACGATATATATGCAACGTATTGTAATTAGTGACGTATTTTCAGGTCTTCTGGGGAGGAGGCAAACTCGATCCTTTTCTGGAAATGACTGTCCACATTTGCATCCTAAAAAGAATCCTATCCCTTGAGAACCATCAATGATATGGGGGGTCTTCTGAAGGCACTGCCTCTTGTTACGCCATCGATGATTAAAGATCGATTAAAGGTCCCCATGCAAAAAAGCGCCCTCCTTCTGAGCTCGCTCTCTGTGCTCTGATCGTCTAAAACAAGTCCTATGGAAGCAGCAGTGCCACATACAGAAGCACAGACTGTTGCAAAACAACATTGTGCCCGCATACTGAAGTTGCCCCCACCGTTGGTAATAACACGGACTCCCTCGGGAGCCTCTCGCAGCGACTGGAGCCACTCTCCATCACTCGCTCCAGCCGATGCCCTCCTTCCGCCCCCCCAGCACAAGCGATGATGGACTAGACTTTGGCCAATGGGTGGCGCTGTCAATTTTATTTGGGTTATGTCATGGTAGTACATACTGCACTGTTTGTCACAATGGATTGCAATCAGCAACGACAGCAGATTTGGACCGTGTTCCTAGCTATTTAGATCTTCACGGGAAAGTGAAATTATGGACATCATGAGTGTAAGGTTCGTGTCTTGAATCTTATATTATGGTGCAGATTCGAAGGTATATATTTGTCAGTATAACTTCAGTAATACCCCAAGTCTGTTTTTCGTAGTAGACCGGATATTTACAATGATTTAACCATGTTAACGTCAGCATGGCAAGTGCTGGACTTGTGCTGGTGCTAAATCGTCGACCGCACGGAAACATACATGTACATGTATAAACTACTGAGACGATGGAGACTTATTATTATTCCATTGTTATTCCTGGTATATTTAAGACCAAGTGAAAAAGTCGTATGGCCCGTTCTACTATGTTTAGGCAGGCTATTGTTTATTTTCTAGGCATGTCTGATGACATCTATTGTTTCTTCAACCAGTCAAGTTCCATTTTTAGATGTAAATTTATAACAAAAAGTACCTCTGTCTGTGTTGCAAGGCACAGAAATGAAACACTCAAAGAGACATGTTTTAAATGTTTAACAAGGGAACTGAACCTTCAGCAATTTTTTTAGGTAGTAGACCTACGTTTGCAGTACATGGTACATAAAAATTCCAAGATGTGTGTGCGGTTTGCATCCACCCAACCGTGTCCAAATGTTTAACAAGGTGACTTGTAGAGTCCAAGTTACTCGGATAACTTGCATGTGGCAGCTCGATGAAATGTTTGAAATGAAGATGGCATGGTGAACTGCAAGGTGTGGAAGATCTGTGTAAGCATAGGACTAGGAGTTCCTACGCTCCTGCATATATTTGAAAATTATTCCGGTGGAAATGGATGCCAAAAAGGAAGTGGGATGGAATGCTTGTCACAGTGATTTTTTCACTTTGCCTAACAGGGACATTTAGTCACACCAGAACTTCCATCCAGACCCAAATTGTCTGTTTAACTCTTATACCAGCTACACATAATTAATGCAAAACTATTCTCCATGGGTTTGGGAACCTTTGTTTGTCTTAAAAATAAAATGATGGTACTGACCATCACTGAGATTATACAAGGACCTCAAAATGGATCATTTCCTCAGTGCCTCAAGAACAAACTCCCATGTGTGTATGGTCATATGTATATGTTGGGTGCAGTCTGATCTTTGCACCATCAGTCAATCTTATTGCGTGATTTGTTGATAATTATGCCATTAGTGAATTGCCTTTCTGTCCAATTTACGGGTTTGAAAGATTGCTTAAAAAGAGAGATCTACCTGTTACTAAAAGGATGCTTCTTTGCAGGATCGACCAATGGCGGAAAGCGATTAGATACATGCAGGTCAGCAAATTGAGCCAAACATGAACATGTAAATGCATGTAGTGGCTACACAAATGAAAGATACTGATTACCGCACGTGCATAACCCTCACATGTCATGTGCAGAGTTGAACCCGCATGTGGATGTCCTCCAAACGTAATCACTCTTGAGGGTTTTGTTTATGACCACCAGACACTGATGTGAAAGGCATCAGCACTGTGCATTTGGCATTCAACGTTAACGACAGCAGCAAAGTCAACATCTTGCTTTCTAGCCAAGCCATGGCTTTGCCAAATCAGTTGGCGGTTGAAGAGGGCCGCAGTACAGGCAGTGCATTGTCTGATAATGCAGAGGTAGACAATTCCTGCAACAGACAAGGTACATGTACATCATAAACAATTTCCTAAGGTTTGATTCTGCTTTTGTCCAAAGTAAATGAATGTGTTTTTTTGAGGGGGGGCTTTGGGAAGGTCTTCTCTCATGTTTCCTGAGACTTTAAAACTTTAACATTGTTTGCCATTTTTATTTAAGCTTGTGAGCCATCATTCTCTTCTGCAATTTTGTTCTTGTGTAGATTCTTTGTTTAAATGACAACAGTAATGCTGACTATTACCCTGCACACTTTGGTTACAGGTCAAAATCCAGCTGGAATGGATGTTTATTTCCGTGGTTTAAGTCTGTGAAATGCTGACTTTCACCTCTAACCATGCCATTTCTCTTACAGTTAGTGTTCATTCTGTGTCTTGACTTTTACATTTCTTAGATGTTGGTCTCTCTGCGGATCTGCAAAATGGTCTTGATAGAATGGAGGAACAAGAATACCCCATGCAGAAAATGACTACCAGTCACATCACCCTGGATGGATCAGGTGTTCTGACCCCAACTGCAAGCCCTTTGCTTTCAACACTGACTACAAGTGCATTAAAAAGTGACTACACATCTGGGGAAACACAGTCAACAGACAAGGCTACCACTAGCGGTACTCCTTCAGTCAGTGGTCATTGCGACCCCTCGACCCCGACCATGAGTCTGTCGGAGAAACCCCTTGCTAGCACAAGTGATCAGAGGGCTGATTGTGTGGACCAAGATGCACCGTCCACCAGCAGAAAGGACAAGGATGTCTTCACCGTTGACACCAGCCTTATCCCCACTGTGCCGGACCGGCTGCAGGCCACCGAGTTGCAGGGCCTGGAGGGGGTCAGTGTGTTCAACCAAGAGGAGTTTGAGCGGGGGGTCATGCAGCAGGTGGACCAGGCCATCTCACTCAGACAGCAGGCTGCTGACCGGGAGAGGGCTGAGAAAGATCTGGACAGGGTGCTGACCGACATACGGTAGGACCAGCCTCTCAGTGGATTGCAATTTTGGTGCCTTAAGTTTATTTTGAACGCTTTCATTTTTCTTGCCCTTTTCCATTGAGCTAGTTCGGTATTCCAACAACGTTTGCCCAGAATGAAGTGTATTGGAGGTCATTCAGAATGCACAATACATGCATGCAATAACTCACTTGAACTGAACATGTTCACGCTTACCTGTAAATGCATTGTGGAACCATTGACCTTGCTTGCTTTTTGAATACAGAACTATCTCATTGAATTTGTATTTTCTTTGTAGTGAGACTTGCAAAGAAGTTTTCTTTAATCTGAATAGCATTGCAGTGGGCAGATACATACTCCATTATGTAACAGCTTTCTAACAGCAAAATAAAAGATTTGGCAGCACATTTGCAATCTGTTGAATGTTATTGTAGAAATGCCTTTTGTTCTACCGTTCCAAACAAATAACAGCCATGTCATATTGAATAACTTGGAAACCACCTGCTCCCTCCACACGTGTGAACACATTCACGGAATCATTGTTTCTTCCACTGGGAACATTCAGACAATGTTCCAGAGGAATGTCAGAATTTAAGAATCTCTCTAACCCTGCCTTTGTATCTGCTTGCCTTCCTGAATGGACAGCTCTTGCAAGAAGGAACTGAGCCACATAGATAGGATGGTATCCATTGCAAATGCCAAGGCGTCTATATCTCCGCTAACATTTGCTCAGAAGGAAGTCCAGAGGAACCTCATATCCATGCGCTCAAAGAGAGAAAATAAGGTAGGTCTCAACAAGTCACCTCCGTTCATAGTTAGTGGCTGGAGAAACGTAGTGATTTTCCATTTTACAAGGCACAGGTTGTACACAAAATAACATTTTATAAGTAATTTTGCCAACTACTTTGTTAAATGTCTGAGAAAGCAATCTTGTCATATTGAATGATAAAATCTTGTGCTGTTGCCATGCCTGAAACAAGATTAGGACTTGGCTCCAAGTAGTAGACCCAAACTCATACTTGGACTCCAAGTTTTAATGACTAGCATGCAAATCTGGTTTCTGTTACTCAAAACCAATCTCTTTTATACTGAAATCTCTCTTAGGCAAAGCAGCTCAAGACTCTGCGCGCTCGCCAGCGCTCACTGCTTGCCAAGCTGAGTGGTTCGGATATCGGTCTTCAGATGTCAGATGATGAAGCAGGTGAGGACCAAAAGTCTTTCAATTTCTCTCCTCTTAATAAGTTGCACATGTTCTGTGGGTCCTGTGCCAAGCATATTTGAACTTAAATCCCACTAAAGGGATGTCATTTTTGTGGGATTAAGTACACACCATCTCTTGCTTTTGCCCTTAGTGGATTAAATGAGCTCTGTAAGGCATCAAAAACATTTCACATGCTGTAATTAGCCATCTAGACAATCCCGTCTGGGCGCACACCATCTGAAAATATTAAAGACATGCAAGGCCATTTTAGTCTGCTAGATGCATAGAAGTGAAATGCAGAATACACTTTTAGGGACTCGCTGAAATCTCCAGAATGGCATGACCTTTGTTTTAGCCATGATTTCATCAGCATCTGATCAAGTAGCTGTGGTTATATAAGCTCATGCTTTGCTAATAAAGTTTCAGTCAGTCTTGAAAGTGCAATCGGTGTTTCACTCCATTGGCAGTCCTAGGCATCCTAGCTCGTTGTCATCCATGGTTAATCAGTTGCATACAGGATCACACTCCACTCCCAGTTGGGCAGAAGCATAGTAAACAGCCTTGTTTGTAATACTTGCTGTTAAACCTCATTAAACATGGGAAACTCTATGTAATACTTGTGTATTTGCTTCTGTGTATGTAGATAATGAAGACAGGAATGTGCAGACTTACCAGCATTTCCTATGCAGCAGCCCTTCTTCTGATGGTGTGCCGAGTAAACCAGCAGAGGAGACAGAACAAGAACGCCTCATCCGACTCGGGGAGATGACTCCCTTCGGCTCCACGGTCCAGTCAAAAGCCTCCACCAGCAAGACGTCTGCTCCCAAGCCCATGACCGACTTTGAGAAGTTCATGGCACAGAAGACGGAGGATGACATGACGCGGCGAAGGAAGGTCCTGGTGCGCAAGAAGACACCTGTCAAAGTTAAGGTGGAGTCTGCCAAGCCAAGGACCCCAGAGCAGAAGGCTCAAGGAGAGACACTAAGCAGGAAGATTCCATCATCTAAGTCAAAAGCATGGAGCAAATTTGAAAAGAAGTGCATTGAATCTTCAGGAAAGCGAAAATCTGAAAGCTCAAAGAAGGAAACAGTAAGGAAAGCCAGCCAGAGTAAGGAGGAGTCTGTCAGTGACTCGTCGGAGGATGAAACTTACTTTGTTTACAAGCCGGTCAGGAGTGAGTCATCCAGCCAGCCAAAGGCTCGTGTGAGAAGCAGAAAAGCTAACAGAGACCTGAGACCTCATTGGGGGAGTGATGAAGACTTGAGTGACTACTATGACGAGAACGACGCGGACAGCGCGGGAAGTGACGAGGAGTACACGCCAGGGTTTGACGACTTGTCACAGCCGTCAGACGAGGGTAAATGTACTAGCTGTGGATGTGTGGTCCAGTGGTTAGAGTTTGTTACTCCAGATCATCAGGTTAAGGTTCGAATCCCATGCCGGGGCATACTTTGTGACCTTTTGCAAGTCGCGCTAGCTACCCTACTTGTCTAGCTAGCTAGCTACTTGTCTTTCCCTCTATCATGGAATATTTATAAATGAGTACCTATGAGGGCAGAAAGGGTTTTACGGTTGAGTGGCTAGGTAATACCTGAAAAGGCTAGAGGGAGCTGAGATGGTTTGTAGGAATGCTTTTGGTCCAGTAAATAGGGATAATGTGGATGTACAGTGCATTAGGAGTTGCATGGTACTGTAACTTATTAAATGAATGCACCATGTTATTTTAATAGCCAATGATATTCTAGGAAAGTTCAAACTTTTTTGAGAGTTACCTATTTTGAAGGACAAGCTTGTTGACTTATTGTTGACTTGCTGAAAGTTATTCTTTCTGCAGAGGGACACAAGATGTGCAAATGAAGAAACCCTCCATGTGTATTCTGAAGAACTCTCAATTCTGAAGTACTTTTTTCTTATCTTGTGATGTCCAGATGATGTACATAGCTCTCCCCTCAAGAAAAGGACCAAGCGGCGTGGCCGGAAGGCCAAAGTCACCACTGAGGACTTTGAAGATGGAACAATTGCCTGTCTGGATGATCTTAAGAGAGCCTACGGTGTCAATGTCAAACGTTCTGGTGGCCAACGCAAGTCAAAATGCAAAGATGACGCCACACAGGACATGTACTACCGCAGACTGAAGTAAGCCCTGGGCGCCGGTGCCCGAGTGTGCTACCTTGTGCCCAATCCAGCTTCCTGCATTTCTGCAGTTATGAGCCCTACTTTTGCTTATAGAAACTTTGTCATAACTGTGTAGGCACAAAATCCCCAGCTATAAAAGAGATTTACATTACTTAATCCGTAAAGCCTTAATCCGTTAATCTGAAAAATGCACTAAGCATTAATTAGTTAAAAAATCATGCATAATACTCCAAATTAATTCTAAAATATGTCTGTGGCCAGTTTTGACTACAAAATTGACCCATGTGATTGGTACCGCAAAAACCCATAGAAAGGCAGAGGGAAGGCAGTGGAGGTAATTTACAGATTTGCCATCAGAAAGAAATTCTCCAGCATGTAATTACTAACAAAATACCCCTTTTAATCCACTGGTAAACTACCATGGACATGCCAGTATTGTGTATGTGTTTTTTCCTAGGGAACATCGCAGGTCAGAGTTACGTAAGAAGCAGCATCGTATTGAGCAAGGTGACATTGACAGCGACTCGGAACCCGAAGACATGCAGTTTGACGGTGGACTGACCATACCTGGCAAGATCTGGTCCAAACTCTACAAGTAAACAAATCTCCTTGCATTCACTTATGTAGTCCAACATGATCAAGCTCATCACAACACTGCAGCAAGATTTCTTGTCCCTCGTGAATCAGTGCAAAGATTCATCCGATATCGAACTTCTTGGAAAGTTCCCTTGTCACTGAACAAACAGCAGTCCTTTTGTCTCCAAAGTTTTTACTGAAAATATTATTTCCTTTTCATGTCAATTAATAGTAAGCACTACAGTCTTTAATTTACTTGTAGCCAAAATCTTTTGCAGATTTACTCATTATCAAAAACAAAGTAACTGTGTTAGCTTAAATGTTTTCAGCTTAGCCTAAGTATGTCAATTACACAAAATTTCTTCATTTAGTAATAAAGCACTGAAAATGTGTTGTTTCATTCTTGCACTGTTGACAACTTTGGAGGTTCAAGATGCCTGAGGAATTGGGGTCAAGGGATAGATTGCAATGAAAGAGAAACTATGGCTTGTTTTTCTGCCTGCGGCAGGTACCAGAAAGTTGGAGTCAAGTGGTTATGGGAGCTACATCAGCAGCAAGCTGGTGGCATTGTGGGAGATGAGATGGGCCTTGGCAAGACCATTCAAATGATTGCCTTCTTTGCCGGACTGAAAGCCAGTAAATTGCGTAACCCTGGATCAAGGTGGGTGTGCAAACCTGAAGATAATTTCTGAACCAGTGTTTCAACTGTCAAGGGCCTTGGTTCATTAAATATTGTATTTTCAACAGACTTAAAGAGGTACCGTAACGTGGGGTTACTTTGGGCCATATTTTACATTTATGTTATCATTTCTTCTTAGTTAAACGCAATCAATTTCAATTTCCCTTCTTTTCAGAGCATTGTGATGCTCATCTGAACTTCGATGTTGAAAAAAAAAGGAATTTCAAAATTTTTTGGTGTCTGAGGGCTTAAAAAATGGGTGACCAAAGTTACGCTGGGTTTGGGGCAACATTGGCCACCTTTTGTTTTTGGTCCTCATCAAAACGGGGTGTGAAAATCAAAATAAAAATGGTTACCATGGATACCACAAACAAAGGAAATGTTAAATAATGAATAACTATGATATTTCTGAATAAAATGATACTAAATACATCCGCATTCACTCTGTGTTTGAGAGAATAACAACGTTTCAAACCCTGTAGTGGTTACTGACCAAAGTTACCCCGCTGACCAAAGTTACATGTAGCTTTTTGGGGCTGTTTTAATTTGTCATTCTTCACCAGCAGCAAAAGAATCCTACCTGATTGGTTGACTTTGTCGCGATTTTGTTGAAAAATGGTAACAGTTGTATCAGTTGGAACTTTAAAGGATTTCATAATAAATCCAAGAGTTTCATGTATGCTTCAGTAGTCAATGAGCGAAGAGAATTTCATTTTTCAAAGTATGTAACAAAATTCAACATAAAATCTTTTTCCTACTCATATTATCAATAATTCCTTAAATTTGAGGATGTTAGTAGCATCCTTAAATTTTGACTATGAAGAACGCAGTAGTTTGACCTACGGATAATTTCTGAAAAGTTGTGTAAATATATTAACGGTGCTGTTACTTCTCAGGTATATTGGTCTTGGCCCAGTATTGATTGTCTGCCCAGCCACCGTGATGCACCAGTGGGTCAAAGAATACCACAAATGGCTGCCCGAGATGAGGGTAGCAATCCTGCATGACTCTGGGTCACATACAGGGACCAAGGTAACGACCAGTCATTAGCAACGAGTGATTGGTTGGGACTAGTAATCAAGTAGAACCTGATAGGCTAGGCTGCTCCTTTCTCTCGAATATTTAAAGCCCTGGTCAGAATCTGAGACTGAAGGTGCACTTTGCTAAGGAAGCACCGTTGTCAATGTCAGGAAATTCATTTTCAGTTTTGCCAAATGTATGAGTTGACCTTGAAGGGAATGGATTCAGAATGAATTATCAGGATAGAAGTTTTCTTTTAATGTTTAATATTTCCCTCACACCCTGAAGATTTTTTTTTACCCACTCGACAGTTAATTCTTCCACACCATCATTCACCTGACTTGGATTTTTGCATGATTTGCAACCAGTATGAATACTCCCAAGTGCCAGTCTACAAAAAAAAATTGATTTATCTGGAAAAAATAATTTTTTTAAACCATTCATTTTTTGTGTTAAAATTGATCTCATGGAGGATTAAAGTAAATGCCTGGACGCGGTGCACCTCAAAATTACTTGGTAAAACCCTTGGCTGTTTGAGATAGGTGGAAGAAATGTTAACTGCTTTATTTCCTTTAAAACACCTGACATACACTGTTGAATACCTTTATTACTTGGCCATGTTTTTCTTTTGTACAACAGAGAGCCTTGATACATGATATAGCCCTTAGTCATGGAACCTTAGTAACCTCGTACTCTGGGGTGCGCCTGCGAGAGGAACTGTTACTCAAGCATGATTGGCATTACATCGTGCTGGACGAGGGACACAAGATACGCAACCCCGATGCTGCCGTCACTCGAACATGCAAACAGGTGAGATCTCTGTTTTCAAGAGCAGATCTTTACAGGCATGCAACTTTTCTTCGGATCAGCTGATTTTGTTTTTCACTTCACACTCCTGCCATTGAAACTAGAAAAAACATTACAAATAGTCTAGCAAAGATAGGAATATCCTCATTTTGTCAAAGTCCAAGTTGCATGCCTGTCTTTATTCCCTCTTGTATCCACTCCGTGCATGGAAAAGCGATGGTACATTTTTTGCATAAATGTAGCAAAAAAAGAAAGGCAAAAAGGCTATATAGGTTCATTCAGGTCTGGCATAGGTTGTCCTGAGCACACGCAACTAATTTCTTTGGGACTGCACAATCTTTGCATATAAGCAGCAGATGCGTGTGCGAGTCTGATGGCGAAAATTTCAACCAACCTGTCTCTTCTTTGCTGTTGAAGGGAAACTTTTAGTTGGAGAGGAGTGAGTGGGCTTTCCATTCCAAAAAGTAGGCATTTTAGTTAAGCACAGGTTACAGGCAGAAAAACAGTTTGACGGGGGATCCAGAAAAGGTGTTCAGCACCACAGTTAGTTGGCACAAAATTTCCAGTAGAGAAAATTGTGCCCAAACTGTCATTAGCATCAACATTGTTCTAAAAATATAGGCTGGCAAATCATGCCCTGGCCAGAACTGCATTGAAAGGGCAATATCTTTTGCCAGGAAATATTAGACTTGATTCTGGAAACTTTGATATGCCCGTATAGTTTGGGTTGCCATAATAGCTATGGTTGGCTGTGGAACAAAACTGTATGCATTGTATCGACATTCTGCTTTACCTTGCACCCGTGTGGAATTCTTTCAACATCCATCAGAATGGATCCTTGCTGGTTTAATCTGACTGAATGGTTTTGATAAATTTTTTTCTTTGTGGTACTTTTGCGATATAAAGATAATTTTTAAAGAACAGGTAATTGTTGATATTACATATTGTTCTCTCCTGAAAGGGTACTTCTTTACTTCAAATCAATCTTTCAGTTATCGGTTATAAATTGAATTCTCTTCATTTCTTCCCTTTTAAAACCGATTATAGTTCCGCACGTGCCATCGGATCATCCTGTCTGGTTCCCCGATGCAGAACAATCTCCGTGAGCTCTGGTCTCTCATTGACTTTGTCTTTCCCGGCAAGCTGGGTACCCTGCCGGTATTCATGGAGAAGTTCTCAGTGCCAATCACAATTGGGGGCTACTCAAATGCCACGCAGATACAGGTACGAACAAAACCCTCAAGGTTATTCTTTAAAACTTCACACTTGTAGCATTTAAAATACTAACCCTAAGTTTCCCCAGATCCTTTAAAATCCACCAGGAGCTTTGGAAGAGTTTTCTCGGTTGTGGAAAGTAGAGCCCAGCCGTTATTAAGGTAATAGGTACATGCTTGGCTGGTGTTAAATGTTTGTTTAAGACTGGCCCAGGAGAATGGACAGGAATAATGCCTGAGCTACGGCGTCCGTTCTTCCGAGCCAGTCTTAAACATCATTGGCCAAGTGCATATTTATTCCCATTCATAAATACCTCTTGAGTCACAAAGTCAAAAGAAGTTTTGAAAAGTATAAATTTCCAACAATTTTTATCGACAATTTAACTTCATTTTTAGACACCCCTACACCATATTGGGGTATGTTCCTCTCACAAGGAGTTCTAAAAAATCTCTTAATATGGAGATAACCCTGCAAATAGCACATATGGCATGAGGTGGTCCACAGCCAGCTGGCATTTTATCAACCTATCAAGACCAGCCAAAGCTTCGAGATAAATGGATATGGCATTGGCCCGCTACGCAATGGAAGATGTTTGGAGATTCGGTATAGTTTCTTCCAGAAAAACCTAGGATTAATATATTGCTTACAAATTATACATGCGCTCATATTTTCCCGTTGAACTGCAGGTGCAGACTGCTTACAAGTGTGCCACCGTACTTCGGGACACTATCAACCCTTACCTCCTCAGACGACTCAAGGCAGATGTCAAACAGAATCTCCAGCTACCAGATAAGAACGAGCAGGTCTTGTTCTGCCGCCTGACGGAGGACCAGATCCAACTGTACAAGGAATATCTGAACTCCAAGGAATGTCAGCTCATACTGAACAGGGAGTATCAGGTATATTATAAGATATATGTATATTGTTTAGCAGTGAGGGCACTAGTGATATCAGCCAAATCATGTGGTATTTGCATATTGACTGGCAATGAGGGCACTAGCAATATCAGCCAAATTATGTGATATTTGCATATTGACTGGCCATAGGGGCACCAGCGAGAGTATCAGGGAATCATGTGGCTATGTACCGTACATATTGACTGGCATTGAGGGCATTCTCACAGGTCCCTTGTCTGACCACTTGTAAATTCATTTGTTCATTCAGTAAGTACCCAATTATATGGTAATATTTTCTAAATATTAGATGGTATTGCACAACTGTTTGCCCAAGTTCTTTGAAAAATCCAGTCTTAATAAAGACCAATTATTTTATTTACATTGTTTTGTTGTTTTATTACCCTGTTGTGTTGTCTAGGTATTTGCCGGTCTCATAACTCTGCGGAAGATCTGCAATCACCCAGACCTGGTCAGTGGGGGCCCCAAGATCATCAAGGGTGACAAGAGTGCTGAGGCCATTGAGGCTGCTAATGATCCCGCAATGCAATACGGCTACTGGCAACGATCAGGGAAGATGATCGTGGTCAACTCTCTACTAAAGCTGTGGCATAACCAGGGCCATAGGGTCCTGCTGTTCTCGCAAAGCAAGCAGGTAGGAATGGTCTTGTACTAATTCTTAATCCCATCTGTCATAGTACTCCTCTGTATATTTTATGACTGCAAGTAAATACGCAGATACTGACTCTTTCAGAGTTTACATCCATCACCAAGTTTTGCCCTCGAGGAGCAGCACTATTGCCTGCATTTTTATAAACAAGACAAGGGTTGAGAAGTTGTGCCATCCTAGTTTATATCTCATGTGACTACTGCCCTCAAGGTAGTGTAATAGTAAAACCATCTTCAATATTGTTGTAAGACCGTGGCACAAATAACTGTGACTTGACAGCGGGAAAAATAGTTTTCTTGTAATAAGCGATTTCATGTAGGATGTACAGTATGGCAATACTGACCACTCAGCTGGGCAGTAGCTACTAAAACCATAATAGCTCTATAGGGCGACAGACATGACTTACACAGGGCGTCGCTCTGGAAACATCTTAGCCAAACTTGTACACCCTGCAGAATATTCGGCTATGCAGTTTTCAAACTGAGCATCTATATACTTAATATTTTTGTATGTGCACAGATGCTGGACATTATTGAGGACTGTGTGAAGCACACTTACTCCTACATGCGCATGGATGGCTCTACCTCCATTTCAACGCGCCAACCTCTCATACAGCAGTTCAATAGTGTAAGTGTGTGACTGTTGTAATCTTTTTAATGGTCTCCTCCTTTGATGCAGAGTTCAAAGTTTAGCTTTAAGTTTGAATTCAGTGACAAAGAATATTATGGTTTCTCTTGTGTTTATCTTGACAAATGGTTCCATTTCTCAATTGTTTGTTGACACAACTTGTTCTGTTCGTGACTTTTGAATCAAAAACAGGACCCATCCATCTTTGTGTTCCTGTTGACCACTCGCGTGGGCGGCCTGGGGGTCAATCTGACCGGGGCTAATCGAGTGGTCATCTTTGACCCCGACTGGAACCCGAGCACTGACACCCAGGCCAGAGAACGGGCGTGGCGCATCGGCCAGAGCCGTCAGGTCACAATCTACCGGCTGATCACCACCGGCACCATAGAGGAGAAGATATACCACAGGTGGGAGAAAAAAATCACATTCTGCATGATCAGTTTACCGGAACCCTTCCCTTGCACTCTAAGATTCTTTCTAATCTACCAGGACCTTTTTTGGAAGATCTTGCGGGATCAAAGAAAGAAGAATTCAGCCGCTTTTAGTTTACGCAGGGCTTGATGCCCCACCAAAGGTGAAATTTAAGGCATGTGCCATTCCAAGATTTGAGAGAATTCAGTATGATTACCTTAAACAAATGCCTTCAGAGTAAAGGCGCTTTTCCATATGCATCAACACTTGCACTAAGTGTTGCGTATCCGTCAAAATCATTACTGTGGCGATTTGGAAGGCCGAATGCATTGCACACATGTGTTATGTCAATGGAGTCAATTTTTGTGTCCATGAAAGTGAAATGCATGAATGTATCGTGTATGCAACGCACCATAAAAACATACATATGGAAAGGTGCCTTCAGGATTAAAACTGCTATTAGATCCATGTGCGTCATTGCCCTCTAGATGTAGAAATTGGAATGTTACATTTAAGTTAGTTCATCTAGGCATGAGATGAGTCATGTTTACAGAGTTCATTAGTGTGAACATTATTCTGAAATATATAGGAAGATATTTCAACTGTTGATGGGCATCATGACATGCATCCAGCGAGCAAGGTTTGTGCTTGACGCGCACAAGCTAGTTCTATGCATTATCAAAATGTTCTTTATGGTTTTTGTGAGTAGATGGCACAAGCAGGGCATTTGTTTGTTCAGTCAAGGTAGCCTGATCATGGACTAACTGATTCTTGTCTAGTCCCTGAAGAAAAAGGATGGAAATCTCTGTAACATAAGTGGAAGTAAAACTAGGAAAACAGTCCCTTTGATACTCTGGTTGACTAGAAAAGGGCTTAGATATCAGATTTTTGTTGTGACTGTGGTTCAGGAAAGCTGCTCACGCAGATCACACAGGGTAATGATCTCTGGTGTTCTCTGTTATCCAGGCAAATTTTCAAGCAGTTCTTGACCAATCGTGTCCTCAAAGATCCCCGCCAGCGGCGGTTCTTCAAATCCAACGACCTCTTCGAGCTCTTCACTCTGGGTTCGGACAGCAGCAAGCACGGCACAGAGACCAGCGCCATCTTTGCCGGTGTTGGGTCAGACGTGAAGGTCAGGACATCCCACTCCAGCCCGCTTAGGAGAAAGTCCATTGAAAAGACCAGTGATGGGAGGACAAAAGAGGACGTAATTAGAAAGAGAACTTCAATCCTGAGAATTGAAGATGGGGAGAAGGCACTGGAAGATTCAATGGAGGATGTACCTGGATGCAGTCAGTCTCTGTTGAATAGAACCCTAGCTGACCCAGGGCCCAGCAAGGGAAATGGTGATAGAGAGCCCCCAGGGATCTCCGAGGAAAGACGGTCCAATTTGAAAAAGTCTCCACTACTCAAGGCCTCTTCTTCACCATCATCACCTAGGAAAAATGGCATTCTCCAAGCAGAGAGGAAGAAAAAGAAAAAGAAAGATGCACGTAAGTACATCATGAGAAAATGAAGCCAGTCTACCCCATTCAAATCCGTAACAACACCGCTTTTTAATTTCTACAAGTATGATGGTACCTTTTACATATCTCTTTTGAAATAATCATCAGACTATTTTAAATCGGAGTTTGACAAATAATTCCTTTATTTTTGGTCCAATTAGGACTTGATGGTCATCGCATAGCACACTTGGCCAAACATGCAGTGTACTGTCCTAGGTCAGAGAAAGAGGAGAAGCCAGCTCTGAGTGATGCTCAGCAAGATGACTACGTTCTCACCAAACTCCTCAAGAAATCAGGTCAGTGATACTCTCGAAAGGTAGTGGAATTCTTGCTTCTTGAACTCTCAACTTCCTTAAGCTTTCACCTGTTGTAGACAGAGTACTGTAGCTGCAGTGGGATTTCTCTCTTGGTGATGCAAACCTGAAAATGCATCTCAGTTAACTTCTTTTTCAATTCTGTGTACTATTTGTAAAGGGTGTTTTGTTCCTTTTTGGGGTTTCATGCCGATGAGTTTTTCCATAGTCATGAGCAAAATTGTGATATCATCCCAGGAATACAACCTCAGTGTGATATTGGTTTGTACGCAAAAGCCCCTGCATCATTTTTGAGATTTTGCTGGCCGAAAATATATCTATTTAGGTGATTCATTGTTGTGTACTAAGTACATAGCAGTAAGCAAGCATTCAACCGTTTCTCAGAAATGTTTTAATTGAATGAATTCTGGGTTTACAATTTGAAGAGAAAAGCTATGAGCTGAACCATGTCTTCCTTAGATGGCATCACAGAAACAGCGCCCTAAATTGTCCCGAAAATCAGGAATAATTACAGATGTTTTAAAATGTCCACTTTTCATTGCAGCCACATTTTAAAAGGTTAACAGACAAGTATTCTGTGGATAAAAGAGATAAGTGATTTACCACAGTGCAAAGGGGACTCCACAATACACTTATGCACTCTCTTACATGTTTAGAAAGACACCAATTTGTGTCAACATTTTACCCCTCCTCCCTTGTTTGTCACAACTCTGCAGTGCACAGTGCCCTCCAGCATGACAACATCATGCAGTCCGGCCATCCGGACTACCTCTTGGTGGAGGGGGAGGCAGACCGGGTGGCCAGGGATGCTGTGCAGGCCCTGCGGGAATCTCGACGGCACTGCCACCGGGCATCATCTGGGGTGCCTACCTGGACTGGGTCAGGAAACCAGGGAAGCAGCACACCACCGCCTAAAAAGTAAGGACAGTATTTGTCAAACTTGATCTGTTCATAGTAAGGGCAATATTTGTCAAACTTGAGTAACATAGTGAATGCAATCTTTGTCCAAAATGAGCAATTCAGTGTTCCTTAAGTTTTGAACAATATATTTTTAATGATCAATAAAAAAAATGTTCAAAGTGAAATCAGGTACTTCCATTTGACATGAAAACTGTCTAACCGCGTGCAAAAAGAATGCTTTTCAGTGTGTAAGGAGTTGACCTTTACTGTGTTTACACATAATACACTGCAGAAAACAGCTTGTCTATTGTAAACTCTATCATTTTGCCTGAACTTTTTCTCCCCAGACCAAGATTTGGACAGAAATCCAATAGCAATGTTGCTTGTCTTCTCAGCAGCAGCAAGGTACAAAGAGACAAAGACAAACAGCAGGTAAGACCATCAATCAAGCACTGCCTTATTTTTGACTTCTCAAGACTCAAGACTACAGATTGAACGTTGATCACTACATTCTTGAACCGTGGGCCATGTTTTCATGTATGGTTTTATTTTACCCTTTAACACGGTACCGTGACTAGTAGGCACCAGATGACAAGTAGGCTAATCTTGTCAGTCAGTCAGTCGAGTCAGTCGAGTCAGTCAAGTCAGTCAGTCAGTTAGTTGAACCAAGGCTAGTCTCCAGATGACATATTCACCATTTTTTCTGTCTACAGGGACAAGCACCTGCTACTCCCAACCCCAAAGCTGGACACTTTTCAGGGACAGAGCTGATTAAGACGGCAGCATCCAAGGCCAGCACCAAGGCGGCTGCCCTGCCACCTTCCGAATCTCTATTGGCCCAGATGAGGAGGCGTAACTCTGCCACTGCCTCTGGCCCAGTTAGCCAGGATTCGGTGGGGTCGAGCACGGTGGCAGTGGACCAGCCCCGGCAGGACCTGCTGGCAGACATCAGGGACTTTGTGGCCTTCCAGGCCGAGACCAGCAGCCAAGCCAGCACGGCCGAGATCCTGCAGAAGTTCAAGGCAAAGCTGCCAGCCAACGACTCGGCTCTGTTCAAGTCCATGCTGAAAGAGATCTGTACCTTCCAGCGGATGAATGGCGAGGGAATCTGGAAACTCAAAGAGGACTTCCGCTGAAATAAATGAGAAGCCAAATGAGGTCAGTTTGCTTTGACAACACCATCAAACGCTTTGACAACACCATTAAATACTTTGACAACATCATCAAATAACTTTTGCAACACCATCAAATACTTTGGCAACACCATCACATGCTTTGGCAACACCACCAAACACTTTGAAACACCAAATAATTTGACAACATCAGCAAATGTTTTTGACGTCATCAGGTATTTTAACAACACTATCAAATCTTTTGACAACACCGGCAACACTTTGGCAAACCACCAAATATTTTGCAAGTGACAGCAATACTCCTGTTACATGTATTTTAACATACTTAAACACCATTGATTTCATGACTGCACATAATTGTACTTGTGCATTACATAAGATATGTATGTACTCTATTATCAGGGAAAATACCATTTTCTACTTTTCTGTGTCTAAAAGAATTCACCCAACATCACACCAGGTCTAAAAGTGTTGTAATAATGTCCTCCACGGATCCCTCGAAGTCAGACACAAGTCCAGTTTTAAGCCAAGTCAGAAGATATACACATCTCGCGAAAGGACTTGTGACTAGGCTTGTGAAGGGACATCCGACGGGATTTGTGACGGACTGGATTACAACACTGAAGTCTAAAAGTAGTACTACAAGGTGCCGAAAGTCAAAGATCAGCTACTGTTTGGGAAATACATACAGTTATCTCAACTGTTTCTTTAAATATCATGCTAAGTGTAACTCTTGTATTCAACATGTCTGTCCAGAAATTACACTTTAAATTTTAAATTACAGTACGAAATAAGTACGAAATTGGACTTTTGAAGAATCTCTCACATTGGAAGGACACAAAGGTGTCAATAAAAAGTGGCCCTAGCAGTCACAGTGACCCAGAACCAATCTCATGAGGTTGCCACGCAAAAATTACTCTTCAACCAATTCATGTGCTAAGCATAAATTGGCTGAGGACCAGCCACAAGCAGCATACAGTGCATGTCGTTTAAGCTGGTAGCCTACGTTTGCTGTGGAATCGCCATGACATTGGCTTCATGTCAGAAGTCAGCCAAGGAGATCAGCCAGAAACCTGCATCACAACGGTAAACAGTATCTCAGGAAAGGGACAAGGCCTATCTAATTTTGTAAAACTTTGTTCTTGAATGGGGGGGGGCACTTGTTTTTCTTAATTTTTTTCATGTAAGGCGCTTGCAACTGGAAATGTGGACTTTCCATAAATTTGTTTATTTGTTGGTTTTTAGTTGTATGTCAATTCTCAATTACGGTTGCTATTTTTTTCTCATATTTATCATAGGGCCTGTAAAAAAATGTTTAAGTTCGGAAAAAGCACTGGATAGAAAAAAAATTTGCAGCAAATACAAGACTTTTAAAGAAGAGGAAGTGAACATTTTGTAGTTTGAATGACACCTAGAACATGTATCTAGACATCGAGTGAAAGTTGTAGTCCTTATAATGCAATTTTCCTCCCAGTAAACCCATTTTCTCACCGGGATGGTTCTGAATGCAAACAATGACCCTCTTTGAACTACACAGTTAGCCATTGTTAGTCTCCAGAACCATCCCATGCTGGGAAGTGGTTATGGATGTGATGGAGTGCATTGTATGCCCCACTCTCACCGGTAGCATAGGGCAAAATGTATGTGTACTCCAAATCTTTTGTACAAAGGAGTTTAAAAAATTGTCATGCGGGTTATACGTCACTGCATTGTGCTCTTCCAACACCTTTTTAATGTCACTGGGAATTGCATGTATCTTAAAGCACGGATTTCAACTTCTCTCTGTTCATTTTAAGTTTGGTGTAAAGATGCTTTAAACTCGTGCTTAAAATGTACATGTGGGTGTGTATGTGGACCATGTAAAAGATGATTAATTTCATGGCTAGATGATTTCACTGAAAAAAAAAGAGGGACTAGATTGATTCCACTTGCGATTTTTATAATGATCCTTTAAACTGCAGACGGTGTTGAGCAGAAAAATGGCTGGAGAATAGTTTGATCAGCAAACGTTGTCTGAGAAGTTTCTGACAACAAGACTAACATACAAATATAGTATGGTTTGAGAGTGGATAGTTGATGTTAGCTCCCCAAGATTATTGGAAGTAGTTTGTCAATTTCCAATACCGAGGGAAGCTAACATCAACTATTCACCCGGAGTGAAAACCATGTTTATAAATTTGTTTTACCTTGCCTCATACATGATGCAGTTGCCATCATCATCTCAGGCATCATTTAAAGCACTGATCGACATGTACATGTGCGGCCATCTGTTAAGCCAGGATGGCGCCTGTGCCTGCGCAGGTCATGTAGCTTCAAAAGCACATGCATAGTAAACTATTTCCAGGTTGAGCCAGGGAAGAAGTTGAATAACAGTGAGTGTTCACAATCAGGTTATTAAGTAAACACATTATTGCAATGTATAAGTTGTTTACTTTAATCATGTAAAAATTGAATTTTGCATATTGAGAGAGGAAAAAATAAAGCCCCAAACGAAACCAATACACTTTCTGACTTTCCTTTAGTTGTGTTCGTTTCATGGCAGAGTTTTTATTAAAGATGGTACAAGTTTTTTCCAGGATATTTGCATGTAACATGAATTTTTAATTTTAACTGTGTTTTAACTGCCAAATAAAAATTAAACATGCGAAGCGAGCATAATTTTTTTTGGTTTGTTTGATTTATTGTGTTTGTAACTCCTTGTTTGTCAGTCTTTTGAGATTTTTGTTTTAAATGTTTGTCATGTCAGCAAGATGTTTATTGTAGTATAACCAATTTGTTAGTGTTTTGAATGGCCTAGTCGTAATACATCGCCGCACAATAATTTGCTTCCCGCTGTAGGATTAATCGTATCAAGCATGAGTTACAAATACGCGACATTCAAATCATTGAGAACGTACGTTGTGCCGCACCATACTCACTGTTATGTGTTAATGAGGTCTGTGTTTAACCACAAAAATAAATATTGAAAAATCGAACAAACCCTCTGCGTCGCTCTGCACTTGAAAGTTCACAGTGTGAATAGGAATGGGAAATTTCGCATTGACATTCGCATGTCACAAGGTGTAAAAATGTTTTTCAACTCCCGTGAAGAAGCGTGAAAATGTTTTGCCACTGTGGGAGAAGCTTTTCACGATTATTTTGTGAAATGAGAATGAATATCTATGGAGAAAATTCCCCATTCCCAGGTTTAACTTTCTCATAATCGTTCGAACTCGTTTTATTTATGTGTACTTTTTAATTTAATTATTTTATATCTTCGGAGAAAGGTTGTAAGTCCCTTAGACACTGGGAAACAAAAATTTCTTGGTCAAGACAAAAGTTTGTGAAACTATCACAAAAATTACTGACGAGTCTGACCATGCAGAGACAGATTGAAGTTTTTATAGCGTGTTGCTTGGGTATTCAGGCGTGTAATACCATAATTTATAGCACTTTGACATGCTAGAAAACTTCACGTGTGTTTTTCCCCCCTTTGCAATGTTGAAAGAAATGTTACCGAGTACCATCTACAAGGGGTTTCTACATTGGCACCGAAATCAAACTCTACATCAGCATCATCTAGTATGTTGTCAATAGGCCGACCATTAAATACTTTGCCAACCAATCGAAACTTTGGCAACACTTTTCACACCACAGAGCCCTGAATATTACGAACCACTGCTTGCTGTAGCTAGTGTTCACTTATAAATGGCCTAGATTTTTAAATGCCCCATGCCCCATGATTTCACTCAACAGCGAAGCAAAAACTGTTGTATGTCTACTGCATGTTGGGCTCAAAACTCCAAAACAAAAGTTAGCTGTGGACATTTTGAAATAATCTGTGCTCTGACTGTTGTTTCAGTGTTTTTTCCTTGAAGCGGTTAAGCCAAACGTTGCAGACCTAGTGAGTCACTTAATCACGGCTTGCGAGATAAAAACACAACTATCAAAATCGAGAGAATTGTACTCTGCCGTACCATGCCCCCTGTATTTACAAATTCGTCAGTCATAAACGATGAGGTCAGTGTTTACCGGAATAGTTAAATATTAACAAAAGTCAACAAATCTTGCATACCACCTTGTACCGCGCCTATGATCTTCATCGCACACAGCAAGCCTGTGTTACGGCGTCATTTTAATAAGTTTTCCTATTATAATCCTGATACAGTTCCATTCCCGCCCAGTACAACCACAGAACATACAGCCAAGCATCCTGATTGGTCAGTTCTACTGATAACAATTTCCAGGCAGACGACAATCGCGTCTGTCACAAGTTGTAGGGTCCAAAGGTACGGATTTATTATTTACTTTCCTCGGGCAAGCGCCATTTTGTTCATGGTACGCATACACTCTCCACAGCGCAGTTCAAATTTTGGGCCACCGTTTTGAGTAAACTTCTGGATTTTAGAGCGAAATTTTGCCTACAAAATGAGCGGAAGAGACCCGGGAAAGATCGATATGGTCGACGATGAGACTGAGGAGCGGCCGATCACGACCTTCGAGAAATACGTCCAGTCGACATTTGCCGAGCTGGTGGGCACCATGTTCTTCACATTCATCGCGTGTCTGGCAGTTACGACGCAGGACCTGGTGGCCATTGCCTTCGCTGAGGGCTTAGCCATGGCGCTTCTGTGTTCTGCCTTCCTAAACATCAGGTTTGTTGTTTCCTTCTCTCTTCAGCATCTTTTGATGTTTTTAGTTTGCGCAAAAGGCCGTGTATGTGTTATGTATTTCGATCCCTTTTCCAGATGACGTAATTTCGAAACCCTTAGTTATCTTTTCTTTCTGTTTTGTACAAGTTGGCCTATTCGACAGAATCTTCTTGAAAAAGGGCAAGAGATTTGAAAATATTGAGGTTTTTATTGATATTTCGGTCGCAAAATTTCCCCGAACACTTTGACAACTTGGCGTCATAAAAATGGGGAGTTAGAATTGCAATTTAGCCTCCAAAGTTAAATTGAAACTGCAAACTGATTGTAAATTCTCGTCCGTGCCAAAGTTTTGTCATTCATGTTGAATTAAAACTTGAAAGGTCTTTCCTAACTAATAGTTAGGGCATTAGCAACCAAGTGTACTGCTATAATACAACGATAAACCGGAATGCTATGTTAAAAACAACGAAAGGGATGTCAAACAGTCATTCACAATGTCCAAGCATTTAACAGAGCACGGGCATCATTATCCCCCGTGAACGAGGAAAAATTCCCGAACGCCGAAGAACGAGCAAGATTCGATCAGCGCCAAGTGACAATGAAAAATATGCTTCTCAGTGCAAGTGGTACTTCTTGACTGTGTTTGAGTACTAAGGTTCAGTGACATTCTGAAATCGGCGGAAAACTAAAGCATTAACCTGTTTCTCGTGGTTGCAGCGGTGGGATCTTCAACCCTGCTCTGACCTTCGCCGTGTGTTTGTGCGGGGGCATCAGCCCACTGCTTGCAGTGTTGTACTTCGTTGTGCAGATCTGTGGAGGAATGCTTGGTGCAGCCTTTGTCAAGGTGAAGTACACAAAATAATTATTAGTCTACGGGGATGAATCCAAGTGAGAACATGCAACACCCCTATAATAGAATAATAAAAATAATAATGATTTGTAATTTTGCCATAAACCCTTTGTAAAATTTGCCTTCCCAAAAATCACTTTCCCTCTTTTTATCATTTGGACCTAAAATTGGTTCTTCTGAGATTCTTGGGGGGAAAGGGATATTGCGTCTGATATTCCAGTTTCAATGAGAACTAAAACAATAGCATCCAATTAAAAATAAACATGCAGCTCAAATACTGGGGAAAAAAATGAAGGCATATGTAACGTGGAAGGCGTTTTGGTGAAGGTACAATAGTTCAAACTTGGACTGAAAGAATATTTTACGTTTACTTGTTTTATTTATTTTTCTCCGGTCTTCATCTAGGCTGTCCTGTTTGAGGATTCGTACTACGACATCCGCGGCGGTTGCAACAAGTTCCGCGGCAGCGTGCCATACGACAAGTACGACTCCCTGCATGTCCTGGGCGTGTCCCCTGGCACGGCCGTCATCATCGAGGCTTTGCTGTCCCTCTTCGTCTACATGTCTTACCTGCAGGCCAACATGGATAACCGGGGCAAACACCTGACGGGACCGCTCGCCTACGGCTTCTCCATCACGGTCGGCATTTTGACAGGGTATGCTTGAAGATACAACTTTTCGAAAGTTGACATTCTATTCACTGCGAAAACTTTGTTTGTCCATGAAACACATTCCTCAACACTTTCTTGCAATCATTTTGTAAACGTCAATATTATCATCTAAACACGTATAAAAAGTGATAGCAAGAAAGTCTTAAGAAAAGTACTCAATGTCTTAACACAGTTTCTGAGTGTTAGGGAGGAGGCATTCTGAGTTTGATATGATTGTATCCTTTGGGGGAGGAAAAAGCGTTCGTAATGGAGTTTGTGGTTTCATTTAAAAGAATGGATGCTTTAATTTTTTTATTTTTTTTAAAACTTTATCTTTCGTTTTGCAAAACCCTATTGTCCATTAATTAAGTTCAGATTGGACGAGATTTTCGGCGTTTATGGTAATCAGTTTGTGTTATTCCCATTGCAGAATGTATTCCTCTGGAGCTTCCTTCAACCCGGCCCGTACCTTCGGCCCCGCCGTGGCCTCAGGCTTTTGGGATGAACAGTACATCTACTGGGCTGGGCCGGTGATTGGTGGTCTGCTTGCTGGAGCTTTCTACAGGTATTAAAACATGCCTTTGTAAAATTTATCTGCAGTTGCTCCTGTGCATTATTGGCTGCAGATTCTGGAAAGGAAATCATCATATTATTATTTAAACAGACTTCCAAATTATTCCGCTGCAGCACCTGACCCCCCTAAAGGGGGACATACCGAACGGGGCAGGGACATCCCCACTTTCGGCACCCATGCTCTCCTGTGACCCGAGCTCAGAATTTGGAGGAGAAAAAACCTTTTTGTCCAGGGCTAATCTAATTTGATCTGCTAATCCCTGAAGAAAAGTAGAAAGCCATTTCCACTCTTGATTTCTAAATGTGCTAAATCCTGAATGACAACGCTTCCCAACTGCTGCCAGAAAAGAGCCAGGCCATGAAAATTTTATCTACTTTTCTATTTTTTCTTTTCTTTTTTTTCATGTGTAGATTCATCCTTGGAGACAGCAACAAGCGTCTCATAATGAGAGACTAGCGACCGAGAAAGAGCCAACCAATGATGAGTCCAGAAACCTACGGAGACGAAATGCCATTTGGAGGCATTTCGTCTAACAAAAAACCTCGTCATCAAACCACTTACATGTAGTTTCGGAGAAGTATGGAAAGTGCTTTGCCGGTGTGAAAACATCTTATGTTTCAAAACTGGGTTGAATGAAATGAAGTGTGCCTTAGAGAGAGCGGAACGTATTAGGTGTATCCATTATGTAATTAGTTTACACTGTTGACATTTCAAGAATAGCGTAGTTTAATGAACAATTAATAAAAAGTAATCATACATGTATATCCCCGCCAGTGGAAATATCGCCTTTGAATATTTTTTGCAAAACATTTAAAGTCTGATCAAATTGTACATACGGATGAAAATAAGTGAAGCCCATAATTATTTTGTTCACTTGTGTACGTTTTAAAAGGTTTTGTCTCTCTTTCTTAACTTTGGAACCTGTACAAAAATAGCCATTTGTTTGTTTTACCGTTCATGCTAAGTAGTCGGGAAAAATACACACGTAAATTTAGAAAGTTTATCACACAAAAGAGCTGTCTGTATACGTATCCATGTGTGTTCTTTTTATTCCATATTCACTGAATTTCATCGTATCGATCAGAGTTTTCTTTTGCCAAAAATTACACCATGGTGCCATTGTTAATTTACGGTGTGGTGATGATCACCGGCTATAATGTTAAATGCGACTTTCCATCATAGTTAATATTGGTTTCGAATTCTTTTTTGGGGGTGGAAACAGGTTACTCTCTGCGGTGTACATACTTTTTGAGTCGTTAATTATCTTTCTAAAATAAATTTGTAGAAACAATTTTGATGTGATTTGTTTCAATTTTTACCTTCAATTCCGTGGCCAGAATAAAGAGTGAAGAGAAATGTCCGTTTACCCATTATCATCGTTTCAGGGGCCATCATTATTAAAAACAAATCATTAATGAAGATTAAACATTTCCTCCCCCAGAAACGGCTGCACTGCAGGCGCGCGGGGAATTGGAATTGAAGTCATTACAGTGTTCATGCAGTGTAGTTAAAACGGTAGTATTGATTTCTGCGAATTGTAGGTATGCGGCTTGAAATGATACGTGCAAGTTGCAACTAAGGAAATAATTGTGAATCCGGCAGCTTGCGGGGTCCATAGGCTCGTGTTTGCCGCATAATTTGGACATTGCCTAAGGTTCGCTTCTGTGGTAAGTTTCCTTAGCTCGCTTCATCCTCATGGTTCCATCGAAGGCCCCTTGAATCTCCCAAGATTTAAATAGATACTATCGGTTACAAAACACCTAAAAGACAAAATTGATCAGAATAAACCTAAGAAATTAGGAAAGGGAAAAGGGAAGAAGTGACGCCAACCCCAAGATTAAAACCACTGTTTCGCAAAAGAGGGCGCTGTTTGCATTTCCAATTGGTCTAGGTTCTGTACGCCAATAAACGGTGGTCGAAGGGTGGTAACGTGCGTTCCCTAGTTATGTGCGCACGTCACCCGACCATCGGGCGGGATTTTACATTCGAACATGTGCACACGAGACGGCCAACCGTTTCATCTCAACTTCTCTGGAATTGAAATGCAAATTAACACAGATATTTCTCTCCAAAAATGTGTGGAATGCGTGAATTTCTTCAACCTCCTGTGCTGTTACACTGGGAGACTTTGCCGGTGTGTGACATGCCTGGTTGGTTTCCCAAGGCGTACGTGTGGTCGTTTTGGGCAAGTCTTGGAAAGGTGCAGGTTTTAGGCCTACCCGCCCGTGGATTGGAACTCCACCACGTGAAGTGCAATTTCACTGTGACGGCGCCCTGGTGCCGTGGCCGTTGCTAGATTCTTAGTTGCCTGGTGCTGATGCTGCTAGGTGAGTTGGACGAATTGTTACTCAGTCACTCAGAAAATAAATCACAAGTATGACTTGTTTACAAAATACAAATAATCACGTAGGCC
>NW_019091365.1:1957742-1978876 GCF_001949145.1 Acanthaster planci
CCTGTCATTTGGCATGTTTCGTTCCCCACCATCGTTTTTTTGTGTTGTCAGTTTTGACAGCTTAGAACTGTTTGAAACTCTAAAACCTTTGAAAAGAAAAATTAACTTTTTGAAAATCTCAAAGTTTTGGAAAGCCTCAAAATTATAGTGAACCAGTCACAAAGCCAGTGAATTACATTAAAATTACATTGAAACATTAAAAAACCACAGTTGCCCACACAGTGGAATTTTCTTTGTATTCACGCATGTGTCGGATATAAATCACCCTTGAACCATATACGTTTCACACCTGTTCAATTTCACTACTTTCCTAGCCTCAGTCAAGACGTCCAGTTCTGGTATGCAATGATGAACTGGTGGTTGCTATATCAGCACCCAGCAGTGTACACTAGTATCAAACACCTTGATGATCTGGCAAAATCAAGAAGTTGCGCAGTGGGTCTAACTCCATTCAAATAGATGGAAATGAACGTGTACCTTAATTTGAAGAACAGAAGTCTTCATCTTCTAATTGTGTTTGTTGGATCAGTCTGCATTGCCACTATAAAAAGTAACAATTATTTCTTCTGTTTTGTTTTACTTGTTCTAGTGGAGAACCGAATACGGCTCATGGGCGGCAGCACTTACCTGGAGGGGCGAGTGGAGGTGTATCGTAACTTCACTTGGGGGACCGTCTGTGACGATGAGTGGGATCTGCAGGATGCCAACGTGGTGTGTCGGCAGCTGGGCTACAGAGCTGCGGTCTCTGCCCCAGGCCAGGCGCGCTTTTGCCAGGGCGCTGGACCCATAGTTTATGGCAACGTGAATTGCTTGGGGAATGAGAGCATGTTACATGCTTGCAGCCTGTCAACTTCACCTTCTAACTGTACTCATGCTAAAGACGCTGGTGTGGTCTGTGCTCCAAACGGTCCAGCTCAGTCAACTTACAAAAAGTTCCAGGGTGGGTTATTTCATATACCTTTCCATTTTTCTCTACCAGAATATGCTTAAGTGTCCTCTCATATTCATGTTTTTCAGTCACTATTCATCGTTACCACTGGAAATAGAAAATATGGGTCATAGCGAACAAAATACAAACATGAAATAGGTAATTTGTTAACTCTAAATCGTGGAAGATTGCAGATCAAAAATGAAAATGTCTAGAAATGATGATATAACGATAGATACTGCCACTTTTGATTTTAGTCAAATTTTAAATGGGCCAGTGCCCCAAAATAGAGGGATTTCACATAAGCGCTGTCTGCGCATATCCGCATCGAAACCGAGGCTCTCTGTGTTGAACTTCGTCGCGTGTGCCCGCGGAGTCCACACAGTGCATGGAGTATCCGGTTCATAAGTGTGGCACCACTTCAGTTTAAACCACGTCCACTGTACAAGATACACGACCATCGCAGGTACGTTAGTTCGCGGTCAATTGTCGCTATTTTTCTTTGGATTTTACGTGTCGAGTGTTCCTGAAGACTCTTCCCCACACATTTTCAGCCTGAAAATTCTGAATTTAACATACCTTTATGTATTTTGTGTCTTGACTCCTTACTTTCAATCGACTGATCGTATTAAGAATTGAAGCTGACACATACAGCCTCGTTTTCAAACGCAGAAGTGCGCAGATTGGGATCCCTCTATGAGTTAAAGATGCTTGATTAAATTAAAATCAGATAACATCAAGCAATGATACTGAATCAAATACCAACCTAACGTTTTTTGTTGTTACCTGTATTGCAAGATTTCATGTTCTTTTACTGATCCGTGCCTGATGCCGTGTCATGGATCTCTGTTCTCATTTCGTCTGTCTATCTCAGTGGAGAACCAAATACGGCTTGTGGGCAGCAGCAGCTACCTGGAGGGGCGAGTGGAGGTGTATCATAACGGCACTTGGGGGACCATCTGCGATGATTCCTGGGATCTGCAGGATGCTGATGTGGTGTGTCGACAGCTGGGCTATGGAGCTGCGGTCTCCGCCCCTAAGGAGGCACTCTTTTGCCACGGCTCTGGACCCATAGTTTACAGCAACGTGAACTGTGTGGGGAACGAAAGCATGTTACAGTCTTGCGACCTACTCACAAGCCACAACTGTGTTCATGATGAAGATGCTGGTGCCGTCTGCACTGCAAGTCACCCAACTGAGTCAGGTATGCGTGGTACCTTTTAAACAATTCTAGGGGGTCACCCGTTCTATCTGTAGTTGAAGTTATCCAAGTTTTCTTATCAAGAAATAGAAAAGCACGGTAAAAATGTCCAGTAAGCTGTTGTCACATCAGCAGTGTTTCCCTGATGGGTTTACATTTTCGTCATTCCTTAAGCACAACCCATTCTTCATGTGAATCAATGGGGAGGCTATGAGCTCCCGAGCTGGACCAAGAGAGGGTGCAATTTTCCTGGCAAGAGAGGCTCCTTTGGTGGGAACTGCACTTCACTGGTTCACAAGTGATGGTGAAATTTACATGTTGCGGTTGCGTCGTTACCAACAAAAATAAACACTCCCCACCAATATGGCTCTTTTCACGTGACAGGGAGGGGACGCTTTTGCTCAAGGTGGATAACTCGCTGTCCATTTCTAAAGGCAAAACTGACGGGTTAATTTTGTCCCATCTGTTTTTTGACAGCAAATGTAAACAACATAAATCACTCAACCTTTTCTTTCAAACTGCAGCCTGCAGCGTCAATTCGCAAGTCTTGAATGTTCTTGAGTGTTAAAACACTTGTAGAAGTTTATAACCAGATGGGAGACACTACTGATGTGACTGGCACCTTTCGATTACCATATATTGTGTCATAGAGACTTATTCAGGGAGATACATTTTGTTTGGTGAAACCACACTCAAGTGAGCATCGTAAAAACCCATGCGTGCTTGCAAGTTGGTAAACGTGTGTTTGTTGAGCCGTGTAACATGTGCAAACCATCTCCTTCACATGCGCGGTGCCACCTTGGTAATGGCTTCTCATGAAAATTGCTGAATCTGCCAGTAAAAATGGAGACAATGTATCACAGATGCTGTCTCAGTTTATCTCGACTAATTTAATAACGCCAAACCAAAGTTGAAAATGCTCGATTTACTCAATTTCACGTGACATGTTGGAAATCCAAGAAATAAGCACTGAATAAGATGAAACGGTCATATTAAATCCTAAATTAACTTTGTTTTCATCTTACAACTGTCACTCTCAGATATTTTTCTCTTGTCATTTGCAGTTTCCTGTGCTGAGTGTCACAATGCCACAAGTGCCTTGTCCTTCCATGTGGGCACCGATGTGTACCTGCTGGTGGGCGTCAGCAGCTACCCCTACTCCAAGGATCCTGGGAATTTCTTCAAGATGACTCTCCTTTACATGGATACCGATGACCCTGTGGTTGTGGAGAGCCTACAGCTGGAAGCTAAGATTGACGAATTAGATGTGAGATCTTGGTAGATTTTAAGCTGTAAAAATGTTTTGGCCAAACTTTTTTGTAAAGGTGCTATATGCAACCGCGCTCTTGCATGCATTTTGACTTGGACTTTCAAAAAGTTGACAAAACTTGGTCTTAATAAAATACGATAAATATAATTCTGCATTTCATACCCATAAACAGGCCACAGAGGCACTGATTAACACTTGCCCATTAAAAGTTGTTTCTTGCATAAAGACGTGCAAATTTGCATCCATTTTATTTATACCTATATGGAAAATGACGTTTTGATCAAAGGATTGAAGATCTCAGCTTCCGCTTTGCAGTCTGACTTTAAGTTGAATTCCTGCCCGTCAGGCCTACAATCATGATTGACCGGGTCAGTGTGTGTGACACAATTCTGCTTTCATCGGCTGCCTAAGTTGATTAATCCTGACAGACCTGCGCGCAATATTTTTTCTCTTACTCTAGAACAAAACCAACAGTTTGAATGCCTCGCTGGCAGGAGCTGACAAAATCATTGCGAACAGCGTGACCAAGGACGGCCATGAGGAAATCCGGGGCGTGAAGACATTTACGGAAGTTGATATCAAAAAGGCCGAGGTGGAAAATATTAACGTAGATGGTGAGAATAATGGCACACCTTGTGAAGTTTTTAAGCAGCAAGTATAATAGATTTATGACCTCATATTTCTGCCTTATGCAGGGATGTGAGGATGTAGCTTTTCAGCTGATTTCAGAGGATTTATGTGTAGATATTTACTGTGATTATGGGCTTTTTTGTGCACACCCTGCATGGTACAAAATTAAGGAAATTTGTTAAGAGTTTTTTTGTTAGCTGATATCAAGTTTTCTTGTAAGTAGTCGCTCAATCCCCTGCTTGTAACTCCTTAATTTCTGTGGAGGATTGATTTCATTTTCTTTTCCTTTTCAGATGCTTATATTTATGCGCCAAGACCAACAGGAAATGAGAGCCTGGGCTATGTTGTGAACAAGTCCTTGGCGCAGCGGAAAGAGATTGAAGATTTCCTGGATTTCTTAAACAGTAGGCTTGTATCAAGATTTCCATGGGATTATGAAGCATAGTTGACTGCACTGTGAAATTTAAACTCTTGTTTGGCCGTGAAAGTATTGTTAGAAACATTCACAGTGCTATTAGTGCTCGGCCTGTGCCAAATATACGAATAGTTCAATCTTTGATCAACTTTTTATTATTCAAATTCCATCTCGGGAATGTTCTCCAATCCTCATGTTGAGCAGGTTAATTAGTGATGGCCTTCTGTCCCTCTCCTGCAGATGTGGTGACACTAAACACCACCCAGACCATCACTGGGGTCAAGAATATCACCAGTGTGACCATCCAGGGTGCGCTCAACACGACAGTATTCAGCACAAGGGTCTTTGACGGCGTCAACATCGATGAGCTGAACAGAGAAGCTTTCAGGTAGCTTCAATTCCTCCGATCCCTTCATTCTCTGACATTGTACTGTACACAGATGTTACCAATAGTTTACAACATGTGAATCTGTTTGGAATCTTTAAGCACACCACATGAGGACAATATTTTGTCTCCAGGAGAGGAGAACATTGCAAAGTTAAAAACTGCAAAGGTGCAAAAATTGACTGAAACAGGTTTGTCAGCAGTTTAAGCCTACTGTTCTGGAGCTATATAGCTTTTAAGTGATACACGATTCAGATCTTATTCTTTCAATCTTATCTATGAACTTTACAGAACTGCAAGGCTTTTCAAGGATAATTTTGGTCGTCTTTTGGGGAAAAACTGTTGAATACAATATTTAACATTTTCAGGTGAGATTGTACATGCCCAGCAATTATTCCAGGTTTAAATCACCACATTTTTGCAACCCTGTTGATGCACCATGTTAGTCTTGTGGAAAACACTAAGACAATATGCAAAAAATTGTCCGGAGCAGATGTAAGGTATCAGCCCACGGAAGAGCTCCTGATTTGTTCCCAGATGAAGCTTTTGTTTTGTAGCTCAGAGTTTAAATTGGCCAAGCAGTGCTTTCTGTTGAGTAGCTCCAAGTCTGGCTCTGGTCTCATTGAATGTATGATTGATTCCATATGCTGTAGGTTGAATGTACCAAACCAAGTCATCAATGGAGAACTCACATTTAGCGAGAACTTAACATCCACGGAGAGCATCGGTCTTGACAGTGGGCATCTGGTGAATGATGTGGATCTATCGGAAGATGTCGTTCTTATCACTAGCCCTCAGACAATCACAGGTTACTTGAGTCATTTCTCTTGTCAATGAGGCAGCATCTCAAAAGTAGGAATGCTGTATCGACGACAGCATTGTTCATTCTAATCGGGGACACTCACCACTCCAACTGAGAACAATACATCTCCCTGATTGGGACCAGGGGTCTATGTGAGCAGGGACACTTTGGAACAGTGTGCTCATTATTGGAACATAACAAATTCCCCCCAGGAGCACATGTTGGTCCCTGAAGGAGCGCTCAGGCAGAAATAGGAACATTCCAAATTTAGAGACACTCCCTCAAATGGATACTTTTAATTTTCATTGCAATTGTTAACTCTTCGTCCTGAGTCCTCAGAGCCCTGAATACAAATTTCGTACAGAGGAAATCAAGCTGTTGCATTTTGTTTCCATACATGTCTTCTGTAATGAAGCTTGGGATGTGTTGACTGAGTGCTTTCAATGAGTGGGAATATGTGCTTTGACGCATAGAGTGACATAGATATAAGCAAATATTTCCAAATAGACTTTTGGCTTGGATGCAGTGTCATGTGTTTAGACACTTTCAGCATATTTTTTTCAGATTCTGCACTGAGATTTTAAAAAGTCCAACTACTTGGACTAGACTGCCTTGTTTTTCTTGCGTGATATTGCACCCACGTACCTGTACTTGGCGGGCTCAGAAAAATCTACTACAGCTCGGTAAATATCTGACAGATTTGACCCTGTCATGACATGTCAACTCACTATAGAAACTGTAAACTTCTGTCTCAAACCAGAGTGTAGCCTGATAAACAGAAATTTTCACAGAACCAAACCAGGAATGGATCTATTCAGGATTGTTTTTAATCAATTTGGCACATAGAGATTTGGCACAAGTTTGGAATCTTAAACAATTTGTAGCACCAAGCACATAAACTCCAACCAGTAAAGGCTAGAGAAACCGAGAAAATCTTTGAGTTTTAGCAGTCTTTTTGTTTTTGAGCTGTTGCATATATATTCCTAGAAATAGCAAATTTAGATCAGTTGATAAATTGATTGGATCCTAATCTATAATTCACAGGAATGAAGACTATTCAACAGAATATGAGCATAGAGAATGACATGGTCCTACACACAGGGGTCCTTCTCAATGACATTGACCCGTCAGACCAGCTTGTAACTTTGTCCGGCTCTCATGTAATAACAGGTAAACACACAAAGAAACCACTGGCCATGAAACTCATTTTCTGTGGTGAGGACCTCAGATCTTGAGGTTGGAACCCTAACACAGGCACTGGGTGCTTTTTTTTCTGTGAACAACTGAATTCTGTGGACCTGAAGGAACTGAAGACAGCACTTTCAAACTGTCCTTCCTTAATTAATGTTAAATTGCACCTATCGCTTGCTTTAATTGATTTGCTATTTGCATAACAGTGATTGAAATCTTAATCTTAGTTAATTGTTCCTGTAAATTCATTATCCCCTTTTGAAGAAAAGGGTACTTTGATCTTTTTTGAACAGAGGCATTCAGACCGTTTTTGGTTGCATGACTTAAAATATTCCTTAACAATAAATGCTGCAAGTGAACTTTTGGTCCCAAGAAATTTTCACATTATGATAATATTTCATTGATTGTTCTAGAAATGTGTGCAGTTGTTGTCTGACTTCAGCAGATCCAGATATTGAACTGTCGTTTTCCTCCAATTTTTGTCATACCCTAACAGGTCAGCTGAATTTCACAGATGTCATCCACATTGACGGTGACATTGTTACCGATGGCACCATAGATGGTGTCACTGTCAACAGCCTGTGCGGTGATGTCATGACTAAGTCAACAAACCAAACAGTCTCAGGTGAGATGTGGTTGGTTGACAAGGTGAACGAATAGGACATAGGGACGTGGTGTCTTTGCAAGTATTTAGTAATTTTTTAAATCTTCATCGAGAGATATTTCTGGAATGTCTTTGTCCCACAGGTCCGATTATCTTTCTGCAGCCTCCAGTATTTGACACAGATGTTGTCTACGGCGGTTTACTGAGACAGGTCAACATGACTCGTCTTGCTGATGAAGCAGTGAGGATCAACCAAGGCACTAAGGTGAGTGGATTAAATAAGTGGATTGTGAGTTGATTGTAAGCTGATAGTTGACCTTGACAAAGATCTACTGTTTGATTTGTGGAGTGCATGCTCATGTGGTTGGTTGTTGATCTCCATGAGACAGCCAAGTTATCATGCTTTGTTGATCAGCGTGGAGATCAGCTAATCTGCAAAAATGATTGAGCCAGAGGTGGACTTTGCAGTCAGTGGGTAATTGGGAAATAGGCTTGACTCCTTGGCTGTTTATAAGTTAGTAATGTTGGTGAACAAGTTAATTGTCACCAACACTCCTTTCAGTGGAAAGTTGAAAAAGATCAGCTGAGGAAATATTGCAGGAAAGCTGCATCTGCTCATTGAGATAATAAGGGGATTCGGTGTAGCAGCCAGTCAAAGAGAATCGTCACCATCTGGAACTTGTAGCTGACTTCCCCAAACAATCTCTGGTAGTCAGCGTAGATCAGAACACATTGGCCAATTTATATTAAAAGAACATTCAAAGCCCCATCTTGATCGTTGTTCAGATCGCAGGAGCAAAGACATTTATGGATGATGTCTCAGTAACAGGAAACGTCATCGTGGACGGCCTCGTCACAAACATCGATCTGCAGCAGGATGTGGTGCAGTTGGCAGGTAGAAGGGTCAAATATCTGGGGATCACATATCAAAAAAAAATATCAATTTGCCTTGGAGAAAGATTCTGGTAGGATTGAAATGTCAAGCCCTCTTACTTTGTTTTGCTTATGCATCTTAGGTCAATGTAATAGTCAGCAGGTAGTTCTCAGCAGTGTTTGTATTGTACATTTCAGAAAATATCACACGGAAACACTGAAATAACACCAATTGTCATTATCTGTGCAGCAGGCTAATTCAAAGGATTTGGCTTGTTGAAAAACCAGTTCTTCTTTTTTTAAACATTTTTGGCCATTCCTTGTTTGATAGGATTACCCCCTGGCCATTGACAAAGAACCGATGCTGATCAGACTGTGTATGATGTCACATAAAACTGATTGCCCAGTACATGAATTGCATGCACAACACTTTTGTATACGCGATTGCCTTTCGTCTCTTGCCTGTACATGAAATGCCCGCAGTTGCTGGTAATCTGACTGGCGCGAGGGTGTTTGGAGGGCTGGTTGAGATGGCGGGAGTGGTCAACATCACTGGCACAGTCAATGGGCTGGATCTCTCCCAGGATGTCGTTACGCTCAAAGGTGAGTTCCACTGGAAGAATCTGTGTGAGAGATTGTTGGGATCAGTATCCTAAAAGGAGTGTTCAGACAAAGCTTGAGTCAGTGGGTTGAGCTTGTTTTGTTCTGAGGGCCCGTTGCAGTGCAAGCGGTGAAGGATATTCTACATGGTATAAAATATCAATAAAAATTGGTTTCCTGCTGGACTGTGAATGGACAAATGGCGTGATTGTGCGATGAACTACTGTGTTGAGAAATCTGAGCAATTTGTTTCGTACCCCGCTGAGACTGCACATCCTGGCCAATCAGCAGTCGTGTTGGGCATGATGTCATGGACCGATTTGCATGGTTGAGCGCATCCTCGTCGCACATTTGATTCTCACTTTGTGGCACCTTTTTTTGTTGTGGAAAGTCAGCAACGTAATTCTTTGAATGCCGTACAAGTTTCCATTTTCAGTGTCAAAATTATGGCATTGCATATGACTTTCTATAACTGCATTTTGTTACCATTTGTCTGTCTAACTGAGCCTTGTAGTTTTGTAACGCCTCAGTTCTCTTTGTCCAAGAAGTTATCATGGTTGGTCACTCATTCTGTGTCTGTCACGGTTCAGAATCATCTGTCCTGCATTTTTTCCTTTTGTAGGTGACCACGCTATTCAAGGAAAAAAGACCTTTGTGGATGGTATATCGGCCGCTAAGAATATCAGTGTAACAGGTACAGTGGACACGGTGGACCTGTCCACATGGGCCAGCAATGTCATGACCCTGTCCACCAACCAGACTGTGCAGGGTAAGCCAAGAGGTTTATTCCAATCTTCCAATTCAGAATGTTTATAGTCCTTGCTGAGGAACCATTAGACCTGTGGGGGTGGAAGGAGGTCAGTGAATGAAAGAGACGGCCGTACAAAGAAGCAGTGTTAACTCACCATCTCTCCTTAACTTGTATGAGAAAGCCAAGAGAAATCGACGTCATGAGACATTTGCAGGGGAATCCCCCGATTTGAAATGTGCTTAACTTGTGTCCATGAGCATTTGCATTGTGAAATTCTGATGTGACGTCACAAACTTGCATTCATGGTCACTTTTCTGTGTAGTGCAGATCGGCCTTTTGGTGGGACAGGTTCAGGTATTTTGACCATTGAAGTGTAAGCTAGCCAGCAGCATGAATTCAGCAGGACTGACATTTTCTGACAGGATGGATAGGCGGTGTCAGCATTTAGGGTTTTGGCTGGCAAATTTGACATAACAGCAAAGGTGTTAGTAACCGGCACATTAATAATGCAAAATACAGTGTTGTCACTCTGGTACATTATTTCTAGCCATGTCATGAGGATTAACCCTAACAGTCCCAAATCCCCCGATTTCAATATAATTTTACATACACCCTAGGGGGTTAGGGTTAAAGCCAAATGTATGAATATTCACCATTAGGAGACAGTGGTGACTTGTAGACGGTATCTTGGTATTTTACATTTTGTAACATATCAATTACATCGCAAACGTTTTATTGGCCAATGATGTTAATGACTATGATTGCTCTGTTTTTAGGCCCACTGGTCTTCACCAACGACACCAACATGAGAGCTAGCCTCAACGTAACTGGCTTGATCAACGGCATTGACTTGCAGGCCATGTATCGTGATACATTCTTCAAGACGTCTGACCAAGGTAAGCCTGGTCATTTCTTGCTATCCCAATGTCCTATCGGATTATTGTTCATCTACACTGATTATTAGATTTGCTGGCTTAAAAGTCGCCGGTGATTGAAAAATCAGTGAAATGGTCAAAACTTTCAAGATTGAGATTTTGACTCCTGGTCACTGGATTGTAAAACTTTCATTGCCACCCTGAAACCTTTATAATTAGCGTTTCCATTTTCTTTGGTAAATCGTTGAGTATGGCCCATCTGCTGCTCATTTATTTTAGGAATAAAAAAATCTTCACGTTTCATTTTCTTTATATTTATAGAGTGAAATTCCAGTTTAAAAATTTTACCCTGTTAAATAAAATGGAAGGCTTCATGCATTCCCTGAAATTGTCGAGAATTCCCTCGCCATTTAATTTGATAGCCATTTATCCCTCGGAAGTTCTCCATTATCTTTGGAAATTGAACATTACACGTCAAGAAGATTGACTTGGATTTCAGTTTCATTATTTTCCTCTATTGAATTTTTCCCTTCTGCAGTGCAAATTATCAGTGGCAACAAGACATTCATGAAGCCTTTGACGGTCACAACAGGTCACATTGCCATCGAGGGACTTATCAACGGTTTAAACATGACCGAGGACTACCTCAACAAGTTCTCTGATCAAAATGTGACAAGTAGGTTTGGTCAAGGGTTCCGCTCTACTTTGCAGAAAAATCTAGCTAGTGGTTCAACAGCCTTACCCATTTCTGTTGCAATCTGCTCAAAGCAATGGTTTATCCAATTGCGTACAAATTAGACAAAAGGTCTTCAGTGTAAAGCTTGTCATTCTACTTGTTTATTTTAAGTTTTCAGAGTTCAGTTTGTTCAACTGAACATTTTCAGTTTCCATCAGACATTGTGCAGTTATTTTTTTAAAATATGGTGGTCCTTGTTTAATCTGGCTGGAGTGCTTTGCTTTGAACTTTATTTTGTTCATTTTTCACCCCTCAACAGGACAGAAAACCTTCGTGGATGGTTTCTCTGCAGATGGTGGCCTGAACGTGTCAGGATTGATTGCAGGTAATTGACCTGCTAGAGCTCTACGGCAACTCGCTACTCAGAGGTAGAGAGGCGCACCTGAAAGGGGAGAGGGTAAGTCAAGGTGTCCGAAATCAACCATAGGCAATTTAGACCTTTGTACATGTTCCGGAATTGATATTTGTTTTTTTTAATCATCCGTTCCTAAAGCAGTTTCAGGGCTGTGCTTGTCCACTTTATTCATGCACACATATTGCCGCATATCCTTGACTGTATCCTGTTTTAATTACCTTGGAAGAGTGAGGCCCAGTGGTGAGGGTTTGTGACTCGGGTTACTCAGTCCTCTCTTGCCGCTCTCCGCCCAGGTGTATTATCGGGAACCAGTATTGGCTGGGAAGCAGCCTGTGATGGACCAACATCTCATCCTGGTGGGATGAAATGTTCTCAGTCATTTTGTGCTGCTGAAACAGGAGATAAATGGTGGCTGCAGTGGGCAATGACAGACTTTTACTGTCCCGTTTCCCTGGTACTTTTAGTCTGTCCCAGTTTTAAACTTTGGGCTATAATTTTGTTTTACTTTGAAATTCCTGAACCATATCTAGTTTCCCAGCTGTGCAAAACTAAGATCACAACATTAGACCTGTTACTTTTATGATGAAAACAGTAGTAAAGGTAGTTAGTATAGACCAATGTGACCCCTGACCCTTGACTGACTCCTAGTCTAGTATAGACCAGTTTGACCTTGACTTTCGGTAACGAGTTAGTAGGTAAGGGGTCACGACTTCTGGGTCAGGAGAGGTCAGTGGGTGAGCGGTAAAAAGGTCAAAGGTGTGTAGGTGTGAAGTGTAAGCAGGTAAGAGGTTGACAAACGATGGGGGACACAGCCGCGGCAATGGTCAAGGAGGTAAGGGGGCGTTGTTGCAGGAAAAAGCAAAACTAAAAAAAGAAAAGCGAATGAACTTACCCCGAGCTTGCTGTGCGATGTGCCTCGTACTCCGAAGTTGATGTTCAACACAAACACATAGACTGACACAACCATGGACAAGGGAGTTATCTCTTTTTGAATATTTGTGACCCTCGGTGGGGTCTCTCGGAGAGGCCCCAAAAATCCGAAGCTTTCATTTCAACCTGAGAATGAAAAACTTCAAGGAAGCAGGGATCTCCAACGAGGAGACGATGAAGCGGAACAACTCCCAGTCTTCCATCGTCGATTCATCCGGCTTCTTGGTGGCTGACTGGAGCTCCTTCTTGACTGCCCACCCTGCCAGCTCTTTCAAGGTCAAAAGAGACCGTGACGACAGAGACTGACGGGTTGGGCACTCAATGTCGACCCATCCAAGTCTGTGCGCCAAGTAGCACTGCAGTTCCACGGGCACTGGAAGCTGTAGTGTAAGAGGCTCTGTAATTCGCAAGCAGACGTGCCCGTAGCTTGGAATAGGTGTCGATATACCGCCTTGTCCACCGCATTGGCGGACAGCATCTTCAGAGTCATGGTACGGCCATTAATTGATGATCATGGTCGCCGCACTATCTGCATAAGTGAACATGCTGGGCCAGCTAGACCCACAAGTGCTGCAACGTAAAGAGTTGTACTGGGGAGCTACCCTTCTCGTACCAGAGAATAGCAAGTGTATTGTAAATCTTGCTATTGTCGATGATCGATCTCTTCAGCCAGTTGGAGATAGTGTATATCTTCCATTATGGACAAATATAGCCAATTGATCATGTCCAACAGAGTCCACTGTCTACAAGCAAGGAGAAAAATGCCTCGTTCAAACGTATGTCAGTCCGTGGAGGTTGCGTAGCGGATCTTGGCCAACCGAGAAAATGCATGCTTAGATAGGTTCACTACAGTTTAGGCGACTACTTCGTGTTGGCATTGTTGTTATTTTTAATGATAGTAACTTTAATAGCCTCTAGGCAGTGCTTACAAGAACCAATATATTACAATTTTGGACTCAAAATTATTTTAGAAAAGCGCATAGTTATTTTACTCATACAGAAATCCTTGCAAAGTGGTAGAGGACAATGCTCGTTGGATAAAAGAGGGCAGAAAAAAGAAGAGGAGGTAGCAGTAAGTGGAGGTAGATCTCAGAATGCGAGCAATAAGCGGAGTCCTTGTTTTTACCTCATGGACGTAGATGAGGGTCCTCCCCCTAACGTTGCCCGCCAGCTTCCTCTGCATGAATTTCCCCTGCCGCATGCAGATGACGATGCAGGCCCCGGACCGTCCACCAAGTCACCAAAGAAGTTGAAAGGGGGTCTGAGCGATCTGTACCGCGCAGTCTTTTACAACAATCGTTACATCCACCACCTACAGATGGCGGGCAAAGAATACACTTTTCGAGTGATTTCGCAGCCCATTCGAAGCACCAAGAGGATTATCCGCACCATCGGCGCGGTAATCAAGTCCTTGCAGCGAAGGCTTTTTTGTCAGTTTTTCTTCATTTGATCATATCAGCGTATCTATCTATTTTCCAGGGGTCAGACTAATTTTTGGATTCTGTTCAGGAAGCTGAGCATGATAAAGAGACATTCAGTGACTGAAGTGCTCGAAGTTTACCTTTGCAACCTGAACCGCGAAATGACGCTGGATAACAGTGTCACTGTCAAAATAACGAGGGCGTTCCAAGATGCTCTGTCTGAAGATGACGATGGGGATTCTGAGGTGTATCCGGATAAAGGAGAGGACGTGGATTCTGAGCCCGGGCCTCCGTCGGGTACCGATGAGCCCACGATGGACACGTCGGCCACCCGGGCAGACCCATAGCACAGAGGGAATGAAGATGAGATCATCCAGCAGGAAGAAAAGTCTGGGGCATGGCAAGTAAGGCCCGAAGACTTAAAGCGCATCGTATCGATTATTTCGTGCCAAGTGCATAAATTTTGCACCCAGGGGAAAAAATATACTTCGCGTTTCAATGACATTGAGCCTGTACGCGGTATAGGTAATGTCTTAGATACTTTGAGAGGTGCATTTCGGTCCATCATGGACCGTGTCCTGAGCAACGCTGAACCTAAAGACTTTGTTTCGTTCGAGATGCGTTTTCCAGACTTAGACCCGAACTTCTGGATGAGCTTCAGAAAAAAAGAAGATCTCTCTGTCCATGACGTTCTGTCTAACATCGAAAAATTCTGCAGTCGAACGAGAGCGTCGGTCTGAACAAGGATGTCATCATTAGGGTCATCATTGTTAAGATGGACAAGGGAGGTCATCCAAATTGCCGTCTTGCTCATGGTGGGTCTGCTTTAGAGTGATGGCTCAAACATAAGAGGGGATGCATCACCATCAAGAACCGAGAGGAGCTTTGCTGTGCCAAGGCGATCGTCATTGCCAGAGCAGCCCTCCGATGTGCTGACCCTCAAACCAATTGGAATTCCGTTAGCCAGGGTCGTGGTGAGACCACTCGATTGGTGCTAGAACTGCATCATCAGGCAAACGTTCCACTCCAGAGGTGTGGCTTGGAAGAATTTTTGAAATTCCAGCAGGTTTTGAGTGATTGTTCTGTCCAAAGAGCTGTTTAATGTCGTCTGGTTCAAATGGAAGGACGCTCCGCAGAAGTTGTTCTGGTGTTTTTACGACAATCACTTTGCGGTTATAAGATCCATGACCAGTTTTCTGTGTAGAGCGTACTTTTGTGACGTTTGTCTCCTGGGATACGACGACAAAAGAAAGCACAAATGCATAGCTAAGTGTCTGTGTTGTTACCTGTCATTTCCTGACTGTGATTGGGTTGACTGAAAAGACTGCAACAGGCTGTTCAAGAGTCCCTCATGTTTCGAAAAACACAAAGAAAAAATGCTGCTGAGAAATGTGAAGACAGAGAGGGGCACTGCAGTCGTGGGTGGAAACTCTACTTGTTCAATGATATTCAAATGTACTTGTGGAAAGACCATAAACAAGAAGTGCCAATTGACGAAACAGAAGCACGTTTGCAGTAAGGTGTACTGTCAGAACTGCAAACTATACCAAGAGGCCGATTACCAATTCTTCATACATCTTCTTCAATGTAGTCATGGTGTACCTGCTGATGACCAAACGGATGATAGGGAGTAAGAGATTGACCCGGTGGAGTTGATGGAGCGGGAGCTAGAGAACGTGGAGGCGGTTCAACCCAAGAGTGAAGGTGAAGGGAATGAGGGCAAGCGTCCTCTCTTCATCTTTTTCGATTTAGAGTGTCGGCAAGATGGGTGAGTAGCCACGAATAGCCTTGGGCCCCGTGTACAGTCACGTTGAAAACCTGTGTGTTGCGCAGAGGGTTTGCCGACATTGCTTGCCTAAACAAGACATCTCGGTAGACTTTTCCTGTCCTTTTTGCTGCCAGGGAACCACCACCGAGCACATTTTCAAGGGGGCCAACACACAGGACAATTTCTGGGAGTGGCTCTTTAATGAGGACGGCAGCCACAAAGGCACAATCTGCATTGCTTATCATGCCTCGCGTTACGACTCCAACTTAGTCCTTCAGTTTTTATATGAGCGAGCTATTCCCCTCAAGGTTGTTATGAACGGGGCTAAGATCCTGTCCCTCGAGGCCATTGGAATTATAATCATTGACTCCTTGAGCTTCCTGTCAATGCTTCCTCCGGCGATCCCCTCCACGTTTGGGCTGACGGAATCGAAGAAGGGATATTTTCCCCATCTCTTTAACACCAAAGGGAACGAGCGCTATGTTGGCCCTATTCCAGACCCAAAGTTTTACGACCCAGACGGAATGGATACAAAAAAGAGAGGAATTTTTGCAGTGGCATGCTAGTCAACGTGGGTGACCATTCGATCTGCAGAAAGAAATCATAGAATACTTCCGCAGCGACGTGGACATACTCTGATGTGGGTTGTTAGAGTTCCACTCGATTTTCATGAAGCATACCAGTGTTGGTCCCTTTGAATCCTCAATCCTCAATCGCTCATGCCTGCAACGTTGCACTTAGACAGAATCAATTGCGGGAAAACACGATCACTATCATTCCAGCCAGGGGATGTAGGAAAAATCACACTCAGTCTGCCGAATGGCAGCGAGGTTACCATTGGCAAGTTCCATGGTTGTCTGTGGCACGGATGCCCAAAGTGTTTTACGTGCACAGACGTGACAACCCCCCTTACTTCGCTGAGCATGAGAGACCGCTATGATGCCATCGTTCGGCGTACCTTGGATCTGAGACAGGCGGGATATAACGTGGAAGAAATGTGGGAATGCGACTTCCAACGAATGGCAGACAATAACGCATATCTCCGAGGATTTTTAGATGATCTTGAAGAGGAACCCCAAGATGCGATCCCTACCCTCAATCCACGAGATGCTTTCTTTGGAAGAACAAACGCTACCAGTATGTATCACAAGTGCAGTCCGGATGAAAAAATAAAGTATGTAGACGTATGTAGCCTCTATCCATGGGTTTGCAAGTATGGAAAGTTTCCCCTTGGTCATCCCTAGATCATTACAGAGAATTTCGCAGCATCCATTGACGAGTACGAGGGATTTGTGAAAGCCGAAGTCTTACCACTGAGAAAGCTGTACCATCCCGTTCTCCCAAGCCACACTGGGGGAAAGCTCATGTTCGCTCTGTGTGGAAAGTGTAGTGAAACTCAGCAGATGACCCCCTGCAAACACAAGGATTCTGATAGAGCCTACCACTGGTACGTGGGTCACAGACGAACTGAAAAAGGCTGTGTCAGTAGGATACCGTGTCGTCTGAATCCTTAAAGTGTGGCACTTTGAGGAAACCGAGCAGTATGACCATGTCAGCAAAACAGGGGGGTTATTTACGGGGTTATTTATTTCCCAAGGTTTGGGAGTGGAGAGGACTGAACCAGGACACCAAGCTCAAAGTCTACAGAGCAGTTGTCTGACAGTCACTGCTCTGTGCCTGTGAAACGTGGACCGTCTACAGCAGGCGCACGAAGAAGCTCAATGTCTTCCACATGAGATGCCTCAGAACTCTGATACGAGTCAAATGGCAGGATAAAGGTCCTGAAACTGAGGTGCTCCAGCGTGCTGAGATCGAGAGCGTTCACACCATCTTGTTGCACTCTCAGCTCTGGTGGGCCAGCCATTTACACCGCACATATGACAGTCGCCTCCCCAAGAGACTACTCTACGGGGAGCTGATTTCTGGCAAGCGTGCACTTGGTAGACCAAAGCTGCGCTTCAGAGACACTCGTAAGGCCTCTCTCAAAGCATGCAACATTTCCCAAGCCACCTGGGAAGTATCTGCTGACGATCATCCTGCTTGGCGATCCCTTGTGAAAGCTGGTGTTGACGAGTTTGAGGAAAACCGCATCAGAGTCAAGGAACACCAACGTCAGATAAGGAAGAAGCGCATTAGTTACACCCTCCATCCTGGTTCAATTCCAAACATTCCCTGCCCCCACTGAAGTAGGCAGTTCTGTGCGAAGATTGGCCTAATCAGCCACCTCCACACTCACCCTACCTCCAAGTGATGACACTCCTGAAGTCAATGGTCATCTTTGCCTCTGTAGGACGAACATCATTACATCAACACCTTCCTGAAGCTCAAACAGGAAGCTAGCGGCTGGCCTCAATGGTGTGACACACAGGAAAAGAAAAATCGCTACATCCTTGACTATGAGCTCCACGAAGGCATCAAGATTGACCTCGAAAATGTCAAGAGAAATGCAGGATTGAGGGCTGTGACAAAGTTGATTCTCAACAGCTTTTGAGGAAAGTTTGGCCAGCGAGAAAACATGCCGAAATCAGTTTACGTGGATTCCCCTAAAGATTATTTTGCATTGCTTTTCGATGACCGAAAGATGGTCAACCGCATTGACTTTGTGAACGAGGAAGTCGTGCAGGTCCAGTGGAAATACCAATGTGGCTATTGCAGCCTACACTACGGCACAAGCTCGGTTGACGTTGTACTCTTTCCTGGACCGTCTGGGTGAGCAGATCCTCTATTATGACACAGACAGTATATTACTGGTATGTGTAGTCAAGGATGAGCAAGGTCAGTACGAACCTCCTCTGGCAACTACTTGGGTGACCTCACAGACGAATTAGAAAAGGACTACGGACTGGGAAGTTACATCACCAAATTTGCTTCTGGGGGCCTAAGAACTATGGGTACAAGGTTCTCAGCACCCGTTCTAATGTTGAAGTTGCCATGTGTATTTGGTACTAGGAATCACTCTCAATTACTGCAACAATGGTATTGCTAACTTTGAATCCTTGATAGAGATTGTGTTGTCAGATGCCGAGCGAGGTGACAAAGAAAGAGAAAACAAGAGAACCGTCACCGAACCTCACAAAAAAGCCAGAGGATTACTGCGTCAAGTGATTACTAGACAGGAGACAAAGAAGTACAGGCTTGTTTATACCAAACGGGTGAAGACCCATGACTTTAACACTCTTCCCCATGGATACTAACATCACCCTCCCCGCTCCCCTCCATTTTGTTTCAACCTAATGCTACATCAGATAAATGATCAAAAATTTGTTATTTTAAAATACATGTGATGTCCAAGATTGGATCACTTGAACAGATGGACGAGGTTCTGAAACATCCGTTTACTTGCATAGTCGTAGGACCGAATGGTTCCAGAAAGACTCAATGTGTCAACGAATTACGTGCTCCGAGCGGGAACTCGTCCTTCATTGTTCCTTTTCCCATGCACATGGTTTGGTTTTACAGCAAATATCAAGATGCTTATAACCATCTGGCAAGTGTGGCCCCTTACATACATTTTGTGGAAGATTTTCAGAAGATCTTCTTGCCTCATTGGACCGTTCCGAGAGAAACATGGTTGTGATAGATATCGTATGTCGGAATCCGGCAACAAGAAGATCACCAAACTTTTCACAAAGGGTAGCCACCACAGAAATTTATCCGTCATTCTCATTTTGCAAAATTTGTTCTACCAGGGAAAGAAATGAGGACAATCAGTTTGAACTCCCATTGCATGGTGCTGTTTTAAAAACCCATGAGACGCTTCCCAAATCATTCATGTCGCCAAACAGATGTATCCGGGCAACTCCAAGTTTTTAGTAGAAGCCTACCGCGAAGTCACCTTACGGCTACCTGATGCTGGACTTAAAGCCGTACACGTCCAAGGAGATGAGATTAAAACTCACATTTTCCCAAATGAATACACCATCGTCTATGTGCCCAAGGCTTAAATAAGAAGATCCATCATACGTGGCAGTCATTTGAAGATGTCCAGGCGGCTGAGAATCCACGCTCCATTCCTGCGCATTCTCGCCCAGTGCGCTCCAAAACGACAGAGCATTATGCAAGGGGCCAACCGGGAGCTTGTTTGTGCGAGTGTGCCCTCAACATTTTAAACAGTAACATTCCCCTCACACTGAAAGAAAAGAGAAAACTTAGAAGGTACAAGCAGCAGATGAGACACCTAGCAGACAAGAAGGTCGGCGTGCTAAAAAAGAAAAATTCTCCATCAGAAGGGGGAGGGGGGATTCCTTGGAGCATTGCTTACACCGATACTGGGCACTCTGGGTGGCATGTTGTTCAAATAAGAAACATGGAGCATGCCAAGAAGATGGTTTTGATTCCTCACGAGACCTTGAACTGGTTACAAGCAGCTAGACGACTTGAACAAACCCCCAACACTAGAGTCGTGCACGGACTGGACTCTAAAATGAGATGGCATCTGGACAGACAAGATATAGGAGCGGAAGAAAAATTAAAACTGTACCAGACCCTGGGAAAGTGCATGCAGTATAACAAACAGAGAAAAATTTTCATGACATTGACCCTGGAATCGAAACCATGAGACCATCCCCTTCGCCTTGAAAAAGAAACGGGTACGATTGAATCTGATTCATTCAGCACAGAAAGAGAACTCCCAAAACTGGATCCTGAGGAAGGAGTGGAAGAAAAAACCCTTTGCCCCTACGTATACCGCGCCTGACAGAGATGAAGATTTTGGGCTTTCTTTATTTGCAGAAGTGTTACCAGATGCGTCCCCCAGCAGGCCCGAGTTTTGAAAGCTGCGTAAAAAGAAGGGGAAGAAAGCCGGACGGCCTGCCACTACCCGTATGAAATTGACACCAAATTAAGCACTGTGACCTTCTGAACCAAGCTCATTTTTCAATTGCCCTTTGTCATGGATTGTTATCCTCCAAGACAACAGTGAAGAATTGGCCACATATTAAAAACGGTGTGTTGTGTTGCCGCAGGATGCATCAGGGAATATTCATCGAACCAGGTTGAGAGAGATAACAGCTTTTATAAGAAAAAATACGAGGGCATCGAGATACAATAGCTATCCCCTTCAAGATCCCTTAATGACCGTTTGCAGTCAGTATTGCATATTTTTCTTAATGCATCGATGCAGAGACATCGGCATGAGTAAAATTGTTAGCATGTTTTCAAAAGATGCCTTGGACAAAGATACATTGGTAATGAATTTATTCAGATGCATTTCCCTTCCCTTGGTACTAAAACGCTCAACTTTCATTTTGTTTTTCGACAAATTTCAAGAGTGTTTACAAGACCATGAGATGGATACAAGTTATTATGCTCGAGCGTTGAATAATGCCATTCGCGCATAATTTCAATTAATTTTTTTTAGGTTTAACTTTGTACTTAAAGTAGCTTTTGTTTTTCCCATT
>NW_019091365.1:1979328-2010632 GCF_001949145.1 Acanthaster planci
GTCAGTCATTTAAAAGGCTTCCATCAACAATTAGTTTGTTGTTTTGTTTACCATAGATACCTTTAGTTGCTTTTGTTTTTCCTAAAGTAATTAAGAAGTCAATTCATTTAAAATCATTTTAGCAACCTGGCATATAGCTGGCACATTTCTCATACTTAAACTGCTCTTGTTAACTTGCTTCTTTCTTTGAATTTTTTTTGGTTTGTTTTTCTGCTTTTGTTTTATTGGCTTATACTTTCATTTAGCGTTTTGTTTCAATTAGGGACTTTGCATTTTCATTTTTTCAAGGTAGTCAACCAGTACCCTTAAAAACTTCAAGTTTTTGTTCATTTTGTTTCAATTTCTTAATTTTAGTTTAATTCTGATTGAAATTCATTAAAATATAAGTTCAATTCGTTCAATACTTTACAGAAAACAAAGTGTGATGGTCCACTCAGTTTATTATAAGTCTCTGCTTGTCTTCAGTTGTCTTTCTCCATTTTTTTTTGATCGTACAAACTTAAAACCTGATACCAAACTTCACAACTATTCTATTTCAGCTTTATATCAACTAGGCAATTTTTTAAAAACAAAATACAAGTCCAAAGCTTAAATTTTAGGCACCCACCAACACTACATGTGTGTCAACTTCATATAAAATGATTATTACAAATCCCCACTTTTATAAACCCCAATCGTGCACTATTCCTGCCAGAAACCATATCACACCGTTTTTAAACTTCTTGGCAACTTCTTTTCTAAACTTAACAAAAATTCTAAACTAATACACACTTACAGAATAAGTTGGAAATCTTCAATTCAGAACAAAAGACTTTAACAGATTTTCGTGCACATCCATTAGCTGACTCAAATTGATGGTTTTCACACATTTGCAAAAAAAAGGTTCCAATCAGCACTTTTACAGTTTACAAGTCAAACAGGCACTGCTCTAGGGCAATGGTGAAGTCCAAGTGCTGATCCTTCTGTGCGTACAATTTTAAAATTTTCTTCGGATCGGCCATCAAAAACATCATGATATCTTCCTTAAACAACCGAACCTTTGTGTTCAAATCACGACACATAAATTTTTCTCTCCTTAGTTTCTCAGAGGCAGCATCGAAAAGTGCAATTACTGCGTGTGGAAGCACTAACAGAACATGTTCTGTGGTGATCCAGACGCATTCGTGGTCCCACTGGCTCGGAGAGTCAACTTCACACCCCTCACACGGTACACGATCTTTAGAAGGCAGCTCCTCAATTTTGTTCACAAATAATTTAACAAGAATCTTTCTAACAGTGTTTTAACTCGCTCTTCGCAATCGGCCTGCACGCCTACATGCAAAAAATAACACAATAAAACCAACGATTAAACTAAACACAAAACTTTTTAAAATTTGTTCTCTTGACCAGTCTCTTCCTGCACACAGCTTTGGTAATAGCTTTGGCGTGTGACATCAGCACGCTCCACTGTGAAGCAGTCAAGTTTATGCCTTTCTTCCTAGCAATCAGCCTTGATTTGTCCATGTTCCAGAAGTACTCTCTCACACTGATGTAAATACTGCCCCAGAGACGTAACACTCACCTTCCAGGTGAAACCTGTCTGTGTCGCGTTCGTTCTCCTCTTCATCTTGGTCCCGGGGGAAGAACCTCTTCACAGCTCCCTTCCTCTTCACAGCAAGATCGGGATTGGGCTGCAGTGCACTGGCATTGGAGTTGGGGGTCCACAAATCAGCGTTCTCCGGCTTGGTAGTGCTCGCTGCCCCTGTTGCAGTAGCGCCCGACCCGCGATGAAACGAATCTTGGGTAGCTTCATCCAGGGTGGCGGCTAGCTCGTCACTGGTGAGGTCAGAGGGAGCATGGATCTCAAGCTGCTCTGGGGTGGGCAGGGGGTTGATGAAAGGGAGCTCCAGCTGACGGTGCCCCGTTATGATGTTATGGTAGTAAAACCTCTGCTCCTCAAAGCTGTACACCTTGTGCCATCTGGCTCTCAGGTCCTGAGCAGTTAACGCACCGGTGCTCTCCGCATCGTTGCTTGCTTGAGACACCGCTGATACTTAAGGCTGTGCACCAGTCATATCGGTGTTCTTGGTAGTTGCCTTTGCTTGTCCGGCCATGCTGGTTATGATACTCAACTATTTGGTAAACTTTCAGTCTCATTAGATGTGGCTGTCACGGTGGAAGATTGGGATATGATCTAAAGGGTCCACCCAGCGTGGTATTTATATCGCGTAGGGGTGTTGGTGACTTAATGCAAACACCGAAAGAGCGTATACTCACGCCATACATATAAATATAGGTTTAATCAATCACGCTGTGCAAGGAAGGACTCCACGTGAAGTTTAGTGAACCCACGCATTCGAAGCGTTCCTTCATGGGGTGAACGTCAAACTCTTTTGTTTGAGAGATAGATATTTTACTAATTTTAGCATCTTCCCCATGGGAACTGATGACCGACGCTTTCTAAAACAAAAGAGATCCATTTGCGTGAGTGTACCCTTTGTATTCAACACTCTTTGGCCAAGGACGCCACGCCATCACCCACTCGTACTTTGCCTCAAACAAACAAGCCAACAGATGACAATGCGGCGAGGGTGACCTGATGCCTCTTGAGGTAAGTTTATCTGAATTCTTTTCTTTTGCTTGTTTAAGTTCGGGGCAACAACACCCCCTTCACCTCCTTGACCATTGCTGCGGCTACGCCCCCCATCGTTCGTCGACCTCTCACCTGCTCACATTTCACACCCACACACCTTTGACCTTTTTACCCCTAACCCACTGACCCCTCTTTGATATAATTCAAAAACTGATTTGATGTCACATTCAAACTACTTTTGATTTTTTCTTTATGGTCATATTTTCTAGACTTTTCTTGGGAACGTCACAGTTGAGGGTGTCGTCAATGTCACCAGCATGGTTGATGGTGTCAAAATAGCCACTGATGTTCTGACAATTTATGGCAACCAAATTGTCACAGGTATGGGTAGTCCACAGATTTCCATAATTTTGGGTACAATGTGTAGGAATATTCTACAAGAAAATTGGACACAAAAGGGGTCACTTACCGTGTATTTTTACTTAAGTATGTCTTTAGTTTTACTTGAGGAATTTGAAATGTAAGAAATTAAACTTCAGAACATGGTTTCTTAAAAACTGGCATGTTACTTGGTTTATTGTCGTTCATTTCACTCCATATAAATACAAGACAATGACAGAGACATACAAATATCTTTGAATTATCCGTGCCATACAGAGCCACTTTTTCATCAAAACACATTGTGATGTACAGTTTCCTATTTTCAACATCTCCCAAAATAGAGCCATATTCTTTGTATTTCCCTATTTCAGTAATTATGTAGGTTGAGTTTAGGCCTGTGGTTTTACTCATGTACCTGTGGAAAACCAGCTTTTCCTGAAATCAACTCCTCTAATCATGTCATATTTGTGTTTGGGTGACTTTCAGGTGCAAAGACGTTCCAGCGACTAGAGGCTGACAACATGTCCGTTGACGACATGAATGCCGTGATCTCTGTTAACCAGAGAAACTGGACAGACTTTGTGCTGAGCCGGGTGGACCTGACGTCCAATCAGGTAAGAAAACTGAGGAAAGAATCACTTGTAATCTGCTTTTGTGTGGTCCATGTTGTTTTGTACACCCGAGGTAATAAATGATACCCCAGTTAAAGCTGTACCATGAAGTTTAACCAGCTACCATTAGTCAACCACTGTTACCTAAGTGGCATATTATGCATATGTTAATGGGCAAAATTGTCTGGTGGTTGACATGTTCTTGAGAGAGCTTGGTCAATGCTGGATCTGCAGTGTTTTTCCCTATAGCATTGAAGGTAATGGTTGTCGTGACTGTATCATTGACTGTGAAATGACGTTGAATGTAGTGACTGAAAATGACGGTCAAGATTATAATGTCATTGTCATCAGCAATAAAAGCAACTGTGATGGTATGTATTTAACCTGGACAAGGATAACTTTGCTATTCATATTGATAATTATGATGTTGGGATGACAATGATGGCAATGACACATCATTGTTAACAGTATTCCAGTCGGCCTGCTTCCAACTCTGTGAGCTGAAAAACTATAGTTTGGCAGTTTACCTCCTTAGCAAGTTTGAAATTTAAATTATGCCACTCACCTTTTGGTTCATTATCTCCAGACTTTTCAACCATCTGTGGGATTGAAATGCTTTTCTTCTTTTGGCAGGACATTTCTGTCAATCATAGTTTCAGTGCAGCCAACGTGACTGCCAGCGATGTTGAGATCAAGTGGCTCGTCAACGGCATCAACCTCACGGCTGTCCTTGAAGACATCATGACCAAGAATACTGTGCAGACTGTCACAGGAACCAAGACCATACCTGGTAGTGAAAAAAATTTAAAAGCTAAATTCACTTTTCTCAATGAAGCCTCTCAATCTTTTATGTACGTGTGGAGGTAATGGCAGACATGACGATTTGTTAGGTTGGCAAGCTGACTGTTGGTATGAGATAGGGCAATTATACAACACACTCATAGCTTGAAAAACATCTGAGTTATAGGACGCGAAAAAACGGTGAAAGACAGAGTAATCATCAAAATCCTGATACAGAAACATTACCTGTGAACAAACCAAACTGAGAACTAATTACTTTTGAAAATTGGCTACCCTTTTGATATACCTTTGCAATGAACTATGTACCCATGCGATGAACTACGTACCCATGCGACAAACTATGCACCCATGCGATGAACTTTGTACCCACGCAATGAACTGTGTACCCATGCTATGAACTATATACTCATCTGATGAACTGTGTACCCATGCTATGAACTATATACTCATCTGATGAACTGTATACCCATGTGATGAACTATATACCCATGTGATGAACTATATACCCATGTGATGAACTATAGACCCATGTGATAAACTATATATCCATGTGATAAATTATATACCCATGTGATGAACTATATACCCATGTGATGAACTATAGACCCATGTGATAAACTATATATCCATGTGACAAACTATATACCCATGTGATGAACTATATACCCTTGCGACGAACTAGATGTCCTTGCAATGAAATAGTAATTTACCATAATGTATAATATACATTATAAGGGTTTATGTACCAGCTATCTGAAACATTTGATATTTGTTGATAGTTCTTGATATTGTATTTGTTAGGCACTATGATTGTTCATGGCAATGTTTCTCTGAATGACCACATTAACGGTATCCAGCTTAAAGAGTTTGCAGCGAGAGCTCTGCTCCTTGATGGGCCTCTGCAGACAGTGACTGGAAGGAAGGCAAGTATTCTGCTGAATGTCAGCATCACTCATTTTTGGGCAGGTCAAATCACGAGTGAATTATAGTCAGGTTGACATACTATTGAGCCATTTCTTTGTCCATCATGTTAAAGTAGGGGCAATTAAGCACTCGCGTCATTTGTGCAATTAAGTGTTTTCCTTTCCAGTTTCATCTTTTTTAAAAGATCACCACTCCTCATTCCCGTTTGCCATTGGATGAAGACAGTGGGCCCTTCGACGTGATTGGTTGAATCAGTGTAGCATTGTGGTCAATGCCTCTGCTAGGTTTTCACTAATTCATGATGACTCTCCAATGAACTTACCGTATGTCCCTTAAACGAGAATGCCAGTCCAATGTGATAGCATTCAGGCTTTTCAGATGTCCCTTACTGATCATTTTGCATGTGCCTCACAGACCTTTGATAACATGACTATTTTGTCAAGCCATCTGGAGGTGACGGGATTGGTGGACGGTATCAATTTGGACTTCTTCATGTCTGACATCATCCACCCGGACAACCTGCAGAAAATTCTGGCCAATAAGGTCGGTACAATCCCTGAAAATGAATCAATTGCTTTGTCCAACACAAATAATTTTGGATGCAAGAAACATTTTCTTCTCTTTGTTTACGTAGAAAATAGGTAGGAGATAGAAAGCATCAAGATCCACTAGAACTTTTCGGAAAGGTTCCATTTACGATTGTGTATGCTGCCAGGTTGTGATTCATGTACATTCAGTTATCTTTGGAGTCAAAAATAAGAAAGGAAATACTTCATGGTGTTGGATTCTTAAAAGTTACTGTCAACCAACTGGGTGCCATTACTGCTTAATGCCACACCCACACATGCTTCTCATGCGTTCTGAGATGCACTCACTTTTTTTCTTATGTGTGTTAGTTTTGGTTCAAGCTGGCATTAGTGTGTTGATAAATGAGCTTTGCCGAGGAAAGCAATGTCAAATGTTTCGGCCATATTTTCAGGTGCTGGATAAGTCTCTTTATCTAGTGACTAACGTCACACATATATATAGATGTTAATACCAGGGTTTTTTTGTATCAAGGTTTTTTTTGTTTGCAGTTTGTACTTAGTGTCGGCTTGGAGCCTGTGAGAAAAATTCTCTTTCTTTGTCTAATGGGGCTTGAACCCACAACCTCTTGTTTACAAGTGGAGAATTAGTGACCACTTGATCCCACCAAGCTTGCTTGGGTCAGTTGGTCACTTTGATCCTATCGTTCTTTTGCTAATGTATAATGCATTTGTGGTCAGTCTGCCCGCAACAACAGATACCACTCAGACGTTTTAACGCAATCATAAGGCCATTTCTAAGACCTCCAGATTCTTGTTTTGCAGACCTTTCTGGATGGCTTTCATGCCAGAGACGATGTCGTCGTGACTGGGACTGTGGATGGTATTGATCTCAGTGAAGACATCATGACAAACAGCACGGCACAAAATATATCAGGTATCTTCACCCTTTACCTGGATTTGCTCTCATGAACACTACTGGATATTGTACCTTAAACCCTTGAAATGATGTCATAAGTAACGGTTAAAGGTCGTATTAAGTACGTTTTACACAATACCTTGGTCAAGTCAGTGTGTTTGCAAGGAAAACTTGGTGAGGCTGTCATATGAGAACACAATTGATTTACCCACAGGGCGTTTTATGTCGATGAGGAAATTTCCGAAGTCTGTGTACATTTTGATGCTCTTATTCCATTGGTTATTCACAGTTTGAATGAATATTAATGCATGAACCAAGACCCGGACACTTGTGATGTTTTTAATCTGTTTACTGTGAGAGCCAAGATGCCACTCTGAGATCAACACTTTTTGTTGCACTGCATTATTGGCGTACATGTATAGTAAAATACGGATTTTGTATTTTGTCGCTCTGGTTTTGGATTCCGATGCATTGCATTACAATGCAACTCTTGGCAGTGCGCAGACAACTTGATGCAAAGTGACCTGTCAAGCTTTACCCTCAATTAGTATGAAGAATTGACTGTCCTGTGTTTCCTGTTGCTGTGAGTTACTGTGCAAGCAACCTTGGACCATTGCTGAGGAAGTGCTGCTAATTACCGTCAAGATGTCCCGCCCACTACAATAAATTGCCCCTCCCCTCCCGGCTCTCCACAGCCCTCATAATTTTTGTAAACCGTTTCTGTGCGGCAGGTAACTACATCATCAGCTACATTGTTACCACTGATCCCGACATGCTGATAACTGGACTTATTAATGGCATTGACTTGGTCTATCTCAACAACTCCATTATGAAGACCTCAGAGGACCAGACTGTGGATGCACCGCTGGTGTTTGCTACAAGTATGTTGATGATAAACATCTGGTTTGCTGAAATTCACTTATCAGCCTAATATATTTGTGAATTTCATTCACTAGAATTGGAAAGAGAGAAGACATTAAACATGTTTCCATTTGGTTTATTTTCAAAAACGGCATCCTCCTTCTACCTTGCACTGGTAAATGGACTTTGTGTAGGGGTGTAATTGTTGATATTGTTAGAGAGTTGAAGGAACCATGCAATGAATTTTTCTTAGAATCACTTTTTGTATATGTCTGTACTCTTCTTCTTTGTGTGAGGACTATATGGACTCTTATACTGAGTTAGGGGAACTAAAAAATGCACTTTTTAAATATTCAAAATTTACCTAGCATTTCCAGACAAGTGAGGGCGCTTTTGCCTTGATGTAAATCCAGGAAGACACCACTTAGTTTGCATACTTCCATGTTCAAATTGTGAGCTCTAAATTGGCTGTTTGAAATCATTTCTGAAAAAAGGTTGCTTCCCAACTGATTGCCATATACTTACACAACAATAAATTGCCAAAAAAAATAAAATCTACGATGGCAGTGTTGAAAAAATCTGGATATTTTTTGTGCACAAATCAGTGCAACATTGAGGTTAGGTTGAGTGCCTTGGATGACATCATCATCTTGCTCATGAATATACAAATGTACATTAGCATTAAAACCAGAAAAGCTCCAAAATATGGGGCGAGATAGTAGAACAATAATTCAAAATCAAGTTTATTGGAACCCAAGGGTGCAATTTCAAGGATTTTAGTAAAATTTGTAGAATAATTCTGTTTCACGGTCCCTTTAAAAAGGGAACTTTGCAAAAACTGGTTGGTTTTGGCATGATGTACTTGAGTGAAATGTAAGCATTGTCTTTGGCTGTTACTTTGGTCATAAGCTGTGATATTATTAAGTGAGTGGTTGTTTTGAATTTAGCTTTTCTGTATTAGAGCCAGTTCATATATCAGTCTGGAACTCAGTCTAAGCCTTTCTGTGATATTAAAAATATAGGAACATTTTCATCACCCCAAGTGTTAACCACTTCAAAGTTTTTGCTTTGCTATTGGATGTAGTTTTGGCTTTTGGGAGTGTTCTTGTTCTTTTGCCTTTCTCTGATGTAATTCTGTATACACTTGACACATTGTCATCCTTGAATTAATGGACAAAAGGGCATAAGCTTTACTTGGATGAAACTTGAACCCACGAGCACCTGCTCATTTGTGCAGACAAATCACTGCACTTGAAAGAGCTTGCCACGGTCAAATGACCAGTTTGAGTCAGATGAGCAGCCGTACCGCAAGCAAACATTTTTGTGAGACGTAGTATCTGCTTGTTTCAGATCTGACATCCAAGACCGACGTCTCCGTCACTGGACTGGTAGATGGCTACGACCTCTCAGAGCTGGACTTCCAGGCCATCATGCTATACGAACCCTTTAACCTGACGGGCAACGTGACATTTACTAAGGATGTGACCTTTGAGGGCCCGTTAAATACGACAGGATTAATCTTTGGGCGGAACCTTTCAGCCTGGTACCGAGATGTGGTGTTGCTGCATACAGATGATGTGAGCAATTCTTTCAACATCCTGGCTCCTTTTTTAAGCGTGCTCGTCTTGGCATGGAGCTGTAAATGCCATTTTTGAATGTAGCAAAGCACATGTTAGAAACAGTTTAAAACGATTACAGATGCCATGTTTTAAAGCATTTGTTGCTGTGCACACTCTAAATGTCTTTTGGTTTTGCCATAAGTCCTGTTACTTTTTCATTTTTTTTCTGGCATCGGCCAGTGTGTTAATTCAAATTGATTGGATATCAGTGCTTCGTTCAAATTCACCTCATCTGTCACACCCTCAGGTTGTTGTGGGCAACAAGACATTCATCAATGACGTAGAGGTCTCTCCCGTGCTGAGTGTGGTAGGCAACATGGAGGCAGACACTGTATTTGGGAGAGACTTTGACAGCTTTGTAGCCGACGCTGTGAACCTGACCGGCAATGCCACAATCACAGGTAACAGGCCACCTCACAGGCAGCCTAATGAACTTAACTTGTTGACAAGTCGTTCGGCTCTACCTTCACCTACTTTTGGATGGTGTTATTTTGACTGGCCCCATATGAGGTATTATATTCACTGGCACATTTCATAACTGAGACATCACAAATGTTAACGTTACCTTGAGAGACGTTTATGCAAAATGGGCCCATCCCAAAAATTCATCAAAACCTCGCAGGCCTATTGTTGTTGTCTTAAATGCACAACTCATCCGTGCACTGACACCAGATTTCTCTTTCAATTTCACGTCTTAGGAGTGAAGACCTTCTTAGGGGATGTTGATGCCCGAGCAGATGTCTCAGTGGCTGGAACTGTGGACGGCGTACACATTGAGGAAGTTGTCACCAAAGATGGTAAGATTTACCAGCTCTTCAACAATATCCCACCAAATGAAGTGCAGTGATATCAAGCAACAAGTTCAAGAACTCCAAATATTTGAAAATAAGTTTGTGTGAGATGAAGGAAAGGCAATGGTTTTAAACAATAAAGCAAGTGAACATCCTTATTTCTTTCAAAGAAATGACATTACCAGCACACTCTCGAGAAAAGTGGTGGGGATCCATGTCTGTAACTTTTTCTTTAAACACAGTGCTTTACGGTTTCTAACGTCCCAGTGGATCACGGCTGGTACACATTAGAGGGAGGGCCAACTGTCAAATGGACTTGTGTGATGGCTTTCTGTAGCCACACCTCCCACGTTATGCAGAGAACAGTTTATGACAGTCGTCACTGTGCGTTGAGAGTAATAACTGCTAAGGCCAGGTCATACTGTCTGTGTCCTTTCTCTCTGGTGAGAAGTGACCGCAGAATATGTTGCATTTAAGCACTTAATTTTTGCAAAGGGGGAAGGGAGAGTAGCTGCCAGTGGCCACCATCGGCAGGCATTGCTTCTAGACTGACTTAGTACCTTTCACTTGCGCGTAAACTTTGTCTGAGTGCCTTTCAATACACACTAAATTCCAATAAATAAAATATTGCATGTGCTTTTTTTGTTGCCAATTGTAAATTAAAAACCACCTCTTATAATTTTTGAATCATTGAAATGGATGCACGAACAACGGAAATGCCATGCAAACCGAAATGCCATGAGTAGACCAAGAAATTAAGAGCTGGATACTCAAGTGTTGAGTTATACTGGCGATTGATTAAAGTGTGAAATTTGAAAGTAATGGATGCTTTGAAAATCTGATTTAGATGCCTGATGGAAGGGCCAAAGTATTACACTAATTTGTTTCTGCAGCTTCATGTGACTCTTTCTAAAACGCAAAGGGTACATAAACTTACCGATTTCTAATGGCTAACATCAATGGAAACAATCGCAGGTGTTGCTTGACCATGGGGGGTGCCATGTGAAATTTGCCGTCGGACCGTCAAGCAAAACGAGTGTACTGCATCCCCTTCCTTTCATTTTCATTCTTCATTTTTTAAATTTGCTGACAGACCATGTTTTTGCCGACAAAAATAACCAACAGGCTGTGACACCCCACGGCACACCCCCCTGCTCTAGTGACGCCTGTGTAACACAATTAGGCTTACTTTTCGTTGCGAAAAGTTTGCAACATTTCAGGCACTACCATGCAACTTGTTGATTTACTTAAGGTTGAAAATGACTTCTTTTATTCTATCGCGTACCAACTTGACAGGAAGTTTACCATGTGTACTCTTTTCAAACGGTTGGAGAATGGTACTTTCATACAATCCTTCGTTAATGTTTATACTAATAACTTTAAATCTTTTTCACAGCAAAAATGAGCATGCATATACCATTCAACTCAAACCACACTCCCATACCAGCCCAGACCTCGTTTCCAAGACTTGCTTGTCATTGACCAAAGGTGGATCCATTGGGACCAAAGGGCTGACTGGCCCCAAACAGAGCCAATATTTTGTTGTAGATAAATAATGAAAGGCGCATTTGGAGGAGACGGAGTCATCTAATGCTCTGTTTAAAGATTAAAGGTTATATAAAAGGCTATATGTGCAAAGGTCATATAAAAATCAAGTTTGGCACTGCAACATTTGTCATGGATACCTTGACCATCATAAATGTAAATTTATCACGAGATGGCAGCAATGAACATAACTCTGCTTCCCTACTAAATTTATAGGGAATGGATCCTGAGGTCATATGAAAACAAACTTACCACCTGTTCTGCATTATCATTAATGAAACGACATCAATAAACAATCAACAGTACATGATTACATATGGTGTCACCAACACCACGAAGTAGCACTCAACTGCACTTGCGTCTTACTTCGTGAAAACCTTGTTTACAGCAGTTTCTGTTTCACGAAGTAGTACTCAAGTGTGTGCGCACACCGTACACCGATACGTAATCAACTGATTTTCATTTTCATGAAGTAGCACTCGTGTGTTTTGTCATTATAGCATGGATAAAATTGCTTTGAAAGGTCTAAAATGATTTGATTCACCTGTAAATATGTGACTCAACCATAAGATGTTCTCAAAACTGGTTTAACTGTTTAAATTAAGGAAAAGTCAAGTCCTGCAAATGGCAATTCACGGAGCACGTGCTGCATGGCACTGGCTCAGGAGAATGAGCCTGCGTCTTGGGCATTAGTTGCGTCCCTTATTCTGTATTGAAAGTTACAGGACCTCTCTGTGGAGACACCAGCAAGTGATTGATATTGTTTAATTTCTTTCTTTTTTTTAATTGTTAGTTGTAGATTATCATCTTGTCTTATGAAAACTTAAATTTTTGTAACCAGAGTTTATTAAAGAAAATAATAGTTGCTTCCATACTGTCACTACAGAACAATGACATTTTCCACATATACATAAATAGATGTAACCCCGTCCCGAAAGAGGTCTTGGGTTACAATTTGAAATTTTATTTCTTTGACTATGTTTTCCTTTTGCATACTTAAATTGTACTCTCCTGAGCTTTGACTTTTCTACTGGTAAGCAGTGTTCCAGTGGTTAACCTCTGATCTATTGCCTATTCCTTTTGTCAAATAGTCTGCTCTTTCATCGGTTTATCTCTAATGTTCCTGCTCTCCTAGAAGATCACAGGATGCTCTTTGTATCCACTGCCTAATAATAATTTCTGACTAGCATACCATTAAACCTAACTAGGGATCAGCAGGATGTTGGGATACTTAATACCTAGTTGTTGTTCACACTTTACTCCAAGCTGTGAAAGCCATAAACTTCTGCTGAGTGCTCATCTGCCTAGATACTAGATGACCAATCAGTATTGGAGTCGTGTGTGGCACTTTTTAAGTTGTCCAATGAGAGCCTGAGCTAGTCATGTGGCAAGGGCATGTTCTGGGGAGCAGTTTGCCCCAGAGTTTTGGCAAGCTGGGCATTCCAAACTTTGCCGTTGTGCTGACTACATGCCTGCTGAACTCTGTCTGTGCTCTGCACTACTTTTCTTTGGACTGGAGGACTTCAAAATTCAAGTCTTCCCCTTACATGTATGTTCACGAGTGTTGGCTCTCTATCTTAGTTACTGAACTGCATGTTCTGAAAGAGGGTGCCGGACGGGAATCTCTGTAGTCCACCTGAAGAGCTGTCCCCAGACCTCTCAGCCACCAAGCTACATATATTTTGACTTGCAGACACAGCACAAGTACAGCAAGGCATCTGCGGCACTAATCCCCAGCATCAACCTTGCAAGATCTGCAAGTATTCTTTTGCATTACATTTCTTCCGCTGAACTTTGCCCTTTACTTTTGCCGACTGCCTACACAACACAACGGACTCCTGTCATCCCACCTTTGAACGACTCATCGCAACTCATCTGTACATCTAGAACATCTGCGCCAAAAGATTTTTTTCTTGAGCTCAAAGTGTATTTTAACTTAACAGGATCCTGCAGTTTCTGTAAACCTCATATTTTAATTTGTGGCCATCTCAATTAGTGTTCTCTGCATTTACTTTGTATTTTTACTTTGTATTTCCCTTTCTGATCCATCTACATCTGATCTCTCATCTCAACAACCCCATCCTTCTGACTTCACCAGATCTCTTGCTCGCTGCACCCTAGCAGCTTACCACTGCAAACTCAGGTGCTTTTCAGGTTCAACCCCACCCTCTCGAGATGAAGACGACTATCTGAACCGGATAGATCACATTGAAGGCCAGATGGATGAGTGGCGGGACCTTGATGATGCCGAGAAGAGGAAGCGTATTCATGAGGCCTTGAGGCTCCCTATACTCAATATCATCAATGACCTCCGTCGAGATAACCTTGCGGCTACATTCCACGATTACCTGAAGGCCCTCAACATCACCTTCAGTGATACGGAAACTGATGATGAACTGTTTGTCAAGTTCCACAGTCTGAAGCAGGCTGAGGGAGAACCTCCATCAAAATTCCTAACAAGACTACAGATGGCGCTGAGGCGAGCACTGAGGAGAGGTGTTGTCCCCCACGGACAGTTGGACAAAGTACGACTTGCCCAGTTCATATGTGGTATTCTGTTCAATGAGATGCTACTTGTGAGCCTTCAGCTGAGGGACAAAGTCAATCAACCTCCATCATTGTTGAGCCTGTTGTCCATGGTCAAGAAGCAGGAAGATGAGACCAGGTTGAAGTCTGAGAGTCGTGGCCGCCCAACTAGAGGACCAGAGAAGGCTCGTCACCTTCACCATTCTGCCAATTCTCAAGCACCTTTCACTCACCCTGCCCACTCTCAAGCACACCTCTCTCACCTAGCCAACCCTCAAAAACATTTCTCTGATGTTGCCATCCTCAGGCACAATTCTTCCACCAGAATGCCATGCCCACGCAGCAATCGGCTCCACTGACGCAAACTCATGGTCTCCCTCGAGGCCAGGCAAGGAGACGGCAACCTCTCCAAAACCCTGACCAAAACCATGAGAGACACTCAAGTAGATATTTGTTTCTCATGTGGCCAGGAGGGTCACATCCGTCGAAGATGCCCGGATCCTGCTGACATTGAAGCAGTCAACAGGAAGTTGATCAAGTTCATCCTCGGAGGATCGTTGGGAAATGGGATGGGACATCTGTAGGTTGAGAGCCGGATGTCCAAATGCCAGTAAACCCCACAGTTCAGTACGAAACAGGGACAGATGTTCCTCAGGGACTAATTGGTGATACAATCATGCCTCGGTGTTGGGTTGATGGACTCAACACACACTGTCTGCTGGACAGTGGCTCTCAAGTCACTCTGATTTCCAAAAATTTCTTTGACTGTCTGAATCGTGAACTGCATCCTCTCAATGATCTTGTTGTGTTTCATGGAGGTGATGGAAAGATGCCATACTTGGGTTGGACTTACGTGTCCATGGGTTTTAATGACTCTTTTAGTGGGACCAGTAGTCGGTTCAACACCCTTGCTTTGGTTGTCCCAGATGGACGAAATTCAAGTACCCAACTCAACTCCCTGGAAGTTCAACTTGCAATGTAAATGTTGTTGTTTGTAATCGCACCAGTTGGAAGATTGCAGTCCCAGGGAATTTTCCTCTGGCAGACAGTTTCATTCCAGAGTGGTGTCATGAAGCTCCGAATGTGAGGGAGCCCATGAAAGCTTCAAGTGCCCATTTCAGTGCCAAGGCTACCAAGAGTAGCACTGTCAACTCCAAGCCCTCTGATCCTGATTTTGACAATCTTCCTTTTGTCTGCGGTTCAATCCCCCTGAAAGAAGAAACAGATTCTTGACAAGATGAGGTTGAGATTGCAGGTTTTCTCACGTCATGAATGGGATTTAGGGCACACGCAACAAGCTGAGTACCAGATCAACCTTGAAGATGGCACTCCATTTCGGGAGAGATCATGAAGAGTGTGGCCCCTGCTGACCTCAAAGACTTGAGGCAACAGCAGCTAATAGACAATGACATCATCAGAGAGTCACGCAGCCCATACGCTTCACCGATTGTGCTGGTTCGTAAGAAAAATGGTAGCTTGCGGATGTGTATTGACTATCGTACACTCAACACACGCGCAATCCCTGATCAGTATGCTGTCTCACAAATACAGGAGGCGATTGATTGTCCGAATGGTAGTAGCTGGTTTTCCGTGATTGACTTGAAATCTGGTTTCTATCAGATACCCATTCGTCAGGAAGACAAGGAGAAAACAGCGTTCATCTGTCCTTTGGGTTTCTATCAGTTCGAGCGTATACCTCGAGGTGTCGAGGGTGCACCAGCAACTTTCCAAAGGTTGATGGAAACTTGCTTGTCAGGGATCAACATGACTGAAATACTAGTGTACATGGATGATCTCATCATATTTGGTTGATCTCTAGACTAGATGGAAGAGAGACTTATGAGGGTTCTTGACCGCCTTGCAGAGTTTGGACTGAAAGTGTCTCCTGAGAAGTGGCAACTCTGTAAGTCTGAAGTATCTCGGACATGTGGTCTCGGAGAAGGGTGTGCAGACCGATCAGAGAAAAGCAGGTTTGATCATTCCTTGGTTTTGCAGCTATTATTGCTGTTTCATTGAGAGCTATTCTAAGATAGCCCGCCCTCTAAATGACCTCACTGTTGGGTGTGTCTACCCTTAGAAACGGGGCCGCCCAGCACCAAAATCTCAGTCTGATCCTCATGCTCATAAGGCCGAGGACCCACTGAATGAACTTTGGACGCAAGAGTGTGAGGAAGCATTCCTCACTTTGAAGGATCGTCTCGTATCTGCTCTCGTGCTTGCATTTGCAGATCTGTCCAAGCCGTTTGTGTTACACATAGATGCCAGTCGTGACGGTTTGGGTCGGGTTTCTATATCAAGAGCATGATGGCAAACTTGGTCCTGTTGCATATGGTAGTTGAGGGTTATCACACAGTGAGAAAAACTACCCCGCTCATAAACTTGAGTATCTTGCGCTGAAGTGGGCTATCACTGATAAATTCCGTGATTACTTGTACATGGCCAAAGGGAACCAAAGTGTTGACCGACAAAAACCCCTCACCTATGTTCTTCCTTAAGCCAAGTTGGATGCCACTGGCCACCGTTGGTTGGCTGCATTGTCAAACTTTGACTTTTCTATCCATTATAAGCCAGGGTGGACCAATGTTGATGCAGATGCTTTGTCACGCAGGCCCCATTCTCCTGCACTCAATCTGCAGTTTGAGGAGGCACAGCGAGACAAGGTAAACCAGCTGGAAAGTCAACTTGAGGGCAAGGATGATGTTGTCTGCCCTCAAGAAGTTGTGAATGCCCTATACCATCAGTATGGTGCCACAACCTCAGCACAGTCAGTTCATGGACAGGCAGATGTCAGTGTTCCACTTATTCATTGTCAACAGGTGCGAATGCTGTTACTGAATGCTATGCATTGAATTCAGAGATGAGTAATATGAACTGGAGAGAAATTCAACAAGAGTACCCAATCAAGCAAACCATAAGCTTGTTCAAGCAGGCAGGAAACCGGACTCGCAAACAGGCCTACCATGTGAAGTGAAACTTATCCTCAGGGAGTTTGACAAACTTTCCCCTTCCAGTGGTATGTTGTACAGATGTGTCACCAACTCATTGGGCAATAAGTGCTTTCAACTTGTACTTCCCTCTAAATTCGGCATCCATGCGATCCGAGGGCTACACAATGAGTTGGAACATCTAGGTGTAGAGCGAACATTGGCGCTCGCATGAGATAGGTTTTACTGGCCTCGAATGGCTGCAGAAATTGACAACTGGGTCAAACACTGCGCTTGATGTGTGGCTAGAAAGACACCAAAAAGCCTGCAGCACCACTAGTGAACACCAAGACAATTTGGAATGGATTTCCTATCCTTAGAGGCCGACTGTAACAACCAAAAGTCCATCTTGGTAGTGACTGATCACTTTAGTAGATATGCCCCAGCATTTCCTACTAAAGACCAAACTGCTCGCACTGTAGCTAAGGTCTTATGGGAGACCTTCTTTGTTCACTACGGATTGCTCCAACGTCTTCACTCGGACCAAGGGCAGGATTTTGAAAGCAAGGTTGTGAAGGAGTTGACGTTTCTTCTAGGCATCAAGAAATCACTTATGATGCCCTACCATCCCCAAGGTGATCCTCAGCCAGAGCGCTTCAACCCTACTTTGCTGAATATGCTTGGAACCTTAGAGGATGAGAGGAAGCCAACTGGAGTTAGTATGTCAGTGCAGTGGTCCATGCATTCAATTGCACCAAGCATGACAGTACAGGTTTCTCACCTTATTTCCTTGTGTTTGGCAGAGAGGCAAGACTCCCAGTGGATTTGCGTCTCGGTGTGAACCCCGATGGGTTTTCCCATAGCGACTATGTCCAATATGTCAAGGGCTTCAGAGAACAGCTGGCGAGGGCATATCACCTGGCAACCAAAGAGTCTACTAAGTCGGCTCATGCCAACAAAGTGCGTCATGATGGACGTGTATGAGGAAATGACTTGACACCTGGAGATCGAGTTCTAGTCAGAAATCTTGGTCTGAAAGGAAACCACAAAATTGCCGAACAATGGGATTTGACAGTTCGCTTAGCTGTAGACTGGATCAGTCCAGATATGCCAGTCTATCGCGTCAAACCAGAGACTGGTGATGGGCGTGTCCGAACCCTACACAGAAATATCTTGTTGCCCATGGACTATCTTAATGGCGAAGAGTCCCACCATCCAGGCACCAAACGAAGTCGTCCCGTCACGAGTGCCACAGCTAAGGCAAAGGTTTCACAATGTCCATCAGATTCATCTGGGAGTCCAGATTCCAGTGATGATGAGCTGGTTCTGGTCATCCCCAAACAACTGCTTCAATCTTCACTTAATGCAGAGGCCCCAGAGTTTGTCCCTCTCCCACAAGCGGGTGAACCATGCTTAACCCCAGAATGTCGTCCACTTTCTTTTGAGGAAGTTCGTGGCGTTGAGGGAAACTCAGCCTCTGAGCAGCCTTCGTCTCCTTGTGGGAAAATCCTGGATAACATCGAAGAATCATCTGGAACCTCAATGGCGTCTCCAGTGTCATGGAATCTTTCCCTGCCTGACACGGATGTAACAGAGGCGCCTACAGCAGATAGTCCTGTCGCATCATCAGCACTTGTGACCTCTCCATCAAGTACTCACGATAATAGCCGACTGTTAAAGACACTCATACTCCTGAGTCAAGTTTTGTTAGACGATCAACTCGGGTGTCAAGTCCACTCCTGCGGATGAAGTTTGAGGTGAAACCTGTGTTTTCCCGGCAAATTCAAACTCATGGGATGTTTGCCAAATTGAAAGCAAAGGTTTTTGGTCATTAGGTATGTATGTGTATTTGTACCTATACCCTTGTTTTCTCTTTTCCTTTTGCTCCTGGAGTTAGCAAGTTATGAAAGGGGAGGATGTAACCCCGTCCCAAAAGAGGTCTTGGGTTACAATTTAAAATTTTATTTCTTTATGACTGTTTTCCTTTTGCATACTTAAATTGTTCTCTCCTGAGCTTTGACTTTTCTACTGGTAAGCAGTGCTGCAGTGGTTAACCTTTGAGCTATTGCCTATTCCTTTTGTCAAATAGTCTGCTCTTTCATCGGTTTATTTCTAATGTTCCTGCTCTCCTAGAAGATCACAGGATGCTCTTTGTATCCACTGCCTTTAATCTCTGACTAGTACACCAGTGTGTACAATCCCAGTAAATTTTATAGGAGATCAGCAGGATGTTGAGACACTTAATCCCTAGTTGTTGTTCACACCTTACTCCAAGCTGTTAAAGCCATAAACTTCTGCTGAGTGCTCATCTGCCTAGATACTAGATGACCAATCAGTATTGGAGTCGTGTGTGGCACTTTTTAAGTTGTCCAATTAGAGCCTGAGCTAGTCATGTGGCAAGGGCATGTTCTGGGGAGCAGTTTGCCCCAGAGTTTTGGCAAGCTGGGCATTCCAAACTTTGCCGTCGTGCTGACTACATGCCTGCCGAACTCTGTCTGTGCTCTGCACTACTTTTCTTTGGACTGGAGGACTTCAAAATTCAAGTCTTCCCCTTACATGTATGTTCACGAGTGTTGGCTCTTTGTCTTAGTTACTGAACTGCATGTTCTGAAAGAGGGTGCCGGACAAGAGTCTCTGTAGTCCACCTGAAGAGCTGTCCTCAGGCCTCTCAGCCACCAAGCTACATATATTGTGACTTGCAGACACAGCACAAGTACAGCAAGGCATCTGCGGCACTAATCACCAGCACTAACCTTGCAAGATCTGCAAGTATTCTTTTGCATTACATTTCTTCTGCTGAACTTTGCCCTTCACTTTTGCCGACTGCCTACACAACACAACGGACTCCTGTCATCCCACCTTGGAACGACTCATCGCAACTCATGTGTACATCTAGAACATCTGCGCCAAAATTTTTTTTCTTGAGCTCAAAGTGTATTTTAACTTAACAGGATCCCGCATTTTCTGCAAACCTCATATTTTAATTTGTGGCCATCTGAATTGGGGTTCTCTGCATTTACTTTGTATTTCTCGTATTGATTGGCTTGGCTGTTTCCCTTCAATAAAGTAAAATCTCTTTTGTATCATAAATGCTGAATTGTGTGAAGTGAAGAGTTTTTTCAAAAGGGAATTAAATTAATATGAAATTTGGTTCCTGCTATTTTGAAATGTGAACATGGGTTACACATGTAAAACTGTAATGAAGAATTCTTAAACACAACTGAACAGCTTCCCGACTATCTAATCTTTATTCCTTGGTATACTTACACGAATCCTCTGTGCAAGTTATGTTAAAAGTTTCAGTAATTACAAAATTAACACCACCACAAAAAATTTTAAAAGCTGTAACAAATTCGTGGAGCGATTTAAGACCATGCAGTAAATCAGCTATTTGTGAATGAATATTTTAGTAATAGTATTTCCAATAATAAGCTTCCCACCCCCTTATTCTAAAAACCATCCGACTCCCCATATTCTAAAAAGCGGGTTGAGTGTATTGCCAATGATATGTCTGACCCCCTTTATTCTAAAAAGGGGTCAAGCGCATTTCCAATGACAAACTTCTGAACCCCCTTATACTAAAAAAGGGGGGGGGTGTCTAGTGTATTTCCAATGTCAAATGTCCGACCCCCTTTTCCCAAAAAGAGAGGGTCGAGTGTATTTCCAATGATAACTGTCCGACCCGCTTGTTCTAAAAACGGGGTCGAGCTTATTCCAGTGAAAAAGGTCTGAACTCCTCTTTTTTAAAAGAGGGGTTGAGATTTCCAATGACAAACTTCCGACCCCCCTTATTCTAAAAAGGAAGTCGAGTGTATTTCCAATGACAAACTTCTGATCCCCTCAGTCTGAAAAGGGGGTCGAATGTATTTCCAATAATTAGCTAATTTCTACCACCTTATGCGTCCGATAAGCATCCGACCACCCTTATAGGTGGGTCGAGTGTATTTCCAATATATTTTCAAGCCCCCCTTATTTAAAAAAAAAAGGGTTGGGATTTCCAGTGACAAACGTCCGTCCCCCCTGATTCTAAAAAGGGGGTTGAGTGTATTTCCAATGACAAACATCTGACCTCCGGCCCTTATTCTAAAAAGTGGGTGCAGTGTATTTTCAATAGCAAACGTCTGGCTCGACTTATTCTAAAAAGTGGGGTCGAGTGTATTTCCAATAATAAGCATCGAAACCCCCTTCTTTTAAAAAGGGGGTTTGAGTGTTATTCCAATGTCAAACGTCAGCTCCCCTTATTCTAAAAAGGGGGGTGCGGTGTATTTCCAATGCAAAATGTCTGACCCCCTTTTTCCAAAAGAGAGGATCGAGTGTATTTCCAATGGTAAACGTCCAACCCCTGGCCCTTATTCTACGTGGGGGTCCAGTGTATTTCCAATGACAAATGTCCGTCTTCCCTTTCCTAAAAAGACAAATGTCAAACGTCCAATCCCCCTTATCCTAAAAAGGGGGTTGAGTGTATTTCCAATGAAAAATGTTTGATCCCCTTTTTCCAAAAAGAGGGGGGTCGAGTGTATTTCCAATGATAGCACCGGACCCCCTCATTTGAAAAAGGCGGTCGAGTGTATTTCCAATGATATACTTCCAACCCCTTTATTCTAAAAACGGCCTATTCCCCTTATTTTAAAAAGTTTGGTCGAGTGTATTTCCAATAACAAAAGGCGGACCTCCCTTTTTCTAAAAAGACAAAACATCAAACATCCGACCCCCTTATTCTAAAAAAGGGTCGAGTGTATTTCCAACGATAAGCGTCCAACTCCCCTTATTCTGAAAAGGGGGTTTGTGTGTATTTCCAATGATTACCTGATTTCAACCCCTTATTGTTAAAAACGTTCAACCCCCTTATTCTAAAAGGGGGTGGAGTGTATTTCCAATGATTAGCTAAGTTCAACCCCTTATTATTAAAAATGTCCAACCCCTTATTCTAAAAAGGGGGTCGAGTGTATTTCCAATGACAAACTCCTGATCCCTCTTATTCTAAGAAGGGGTCCAGTATATTTCCAATGAAAAATATCCGACCCCCTTTTTCCAAAAAGAGGGGTCGAATGTATTTCCAATGATGACTGGGGTCAAGTGTATTTCCACGGTCCCACCCCCTTATTCTAAAAAGGGGGTTGAGTGTATTTCCAATGACAAACATCCAACCCCCTTTTTTTAAAAGAGGGGTTGAGATTTCCAATGACAAATGTCCGACCCCCTTATTCTCAAAAGGGGGTCGAGTGTATTTCCAATGACAAACTTCTGATCCCCTTATTCTAAAAAGGGGGTCCAGTGTATTTCCAATGAAAAATGTCCGATCCTTTTTTGCAAAAAGAGGGGGTCGAGTGTATTTCCAATGGTAAGCGTCCAATAATAAACGTCCGACTTCCCTTATTCTAAAAAGGGGGGTCAAGTGTATTTCTAATGATAAGTGTCCGACCCCCTTATCCAAAAAATGGGGTCCAGTACGTGTATTTCCGATGACAATTGTCCGCCCCCTGCCCCAATTCAAGTGGTGATGAAAACCACACTAAATATAGAACATACATGTACATATACCTACATGCATTTAAGTTAATTCACTTCAAATGTGGTATTAAGACAGCCATCAATATTATTACTGATTTATGTGTATGCACCCTCCATGTAAGTAAGCAAATGCCTGTTGGCCACAGCCGACACAACACAGCCATCAACAGTACTCCAGAGCATGCATGTCCAAAACCATTGACTTGCGGCCACACGTCAACCCTCACAAACTGGATCGAACTACCTTTATTAGGGGGGGCCCATTACTTTGTGTCGTGGCCAGTGTATACTACTAATCATTAGGAGTATACACTGGCCACGACACACCTGCAACAGTAGATCCAGTTTTAGGAGTTTGTTTGCAGAACTAAGAAGAAGAAGAACTGAAAGATGAAATTTACGACTGAGGCCAGCAGTAATATATAATGGAGATAAACGCTATGCACAAAACCTCCGGCCAATGGGGTTTTCCTATTCAAGGCATCCGGACCACTTATCACGAGAGTATGCTAGTAATGGAGAGTAACACTGGCCCAAAGAGTCATAGTTGCTGGGTACTGACTACTTGATTGTTATATGCGATGGTCTGCGTTTTCATCAGGTAATGAAGAAATTACAGGAGTCAAAACGTTCATGAAGTCCATCATCGTAAATGGACACATCAATATCACAGGTATGGCATTTTTTGATTGGTTAAACTTGATTTTTAGAAAACGCAGCAAAGTCTTGCATTTCTTGCTCTTACAGAAAAGTGTGAAGCTGAAATGTAGAAATAATTATTTCAAGCTATATTTGCTCGCAAAAGTATCTTAATGCAAACAACATTTTGGCTAACCGTTTTTTCCCCCAGTTTTCAGTGTGTCCCTAACTTCTCTTTTGGTCTTCTCACAACAGGGTTTGTCAATGGTGTGGACATCTCTAACCTGTACACCAGAACCTTCAAACTGAACAGCCCCCAGAATGTCACAGCACCCAAACAATTCACACAGTCTGTCAGGGTGACAGGCGACATCGTCGTCACAGGGTTGGTTGATGGCGTGGACTTGAACGAAGAGGCAGTGACCCTCAACACCGACCAGACAATAGGGGGCACTATCTCCTTCACCGTACCTGTCATTGTGAATGGGAACATGACAGTAGTAGGCAAGTATTTTTCCCCAGTGTGCTGTTTACCGGATGTATCAGCCCTTTGCTGACAAATACGTAAATTTTAGTATAAATGAGGAAATGTCAGATCGCGTGTGTCTTGGTTTGTGTAAGAACAAATCTGAAACAAATGTTACTTATTACTCTGATAAGCCAAGCAGTTCCATTTGTAAGTCCGGCTCAGTAGGTTCTGACCATCATTATTTTGCACAAGACCAGGCAAGGACACTCTCAACGCACAGCCCTTTTCAAGTTTGTTTTATCGTCCCACGACCCTCATTGACCAGGCTTTGTGGACGGAGTTAATCTGACTGACCTCGTGACGGAGCGAGCCACCCTGACCAGCAACGAATCCGTCCGTGGCCTGCTGACCTTTCAAGGCCACGTGACCCTGAGGCGCAATGTGACCGTCGCTAACCTGTTTGATGGAGTCTCGCTGCCGTACCTGTGGTCCCTGCATGAGACTCTGCTGAGCTGGATCCGAGTGGACGTTGAGAATCTATTACTAATCTCTGCCGACCAGTGCCTTGCTGTCAAACACCTGCAGCGGGCCTATGCAAGTAAGTAATGTCACCAGCGGGCAGTGGCAGTAGCAGTGGCAGGGAGGAAGGACACTTGGGGGTCTGTCATTTTCTGGAGGGGACACGTTAGAATCTGGACAACCATGTTCTCATGGAGTGATAGGTAGAGCACTGAACGAGGCAAACTCCCACTAATTTTTTTTCCCCTTCTCGGGGGGACCAACCTTATGCCAACCTTAGTTACAGCACTGCCAGTGGGGAAGCTGACATTTCTGTCTGTGAGAATAGTTCATAGCACCAAAGTATTTGTCTTTGGAGGCACAAATTGTGCTTTAGTGGGCAAAAATTCATATTTTGTGGATAAACAAAATGTATTAGGCATACATCAATCTTCTACTTTATCCCAGTGGTACAGCTGGGGACTGGGGATGACGTAAGTCCAAAATATTTCCCGGCCATGAAAAGTGGGGGCTTGAGACCATCTGACACTGGGGGCATTCCTCATGATATAAATGTATGTTTTTAATATGTATTCTTACACCCCTGAACCTTGCACCAAAACAGCATATTTACAGCTTTTTTCCCATTTTTCCCTTTGTTTTTTCGGTGCTAATGAATATATTGTGGTTGTAAGGAAGTCCAAGATATTCTTGAAAATGGGCCTTACTTTTTTCGTCACCACTAAAAAGTGTGTGGGGGGGATATATATCCCCATACCCCAGAGTTTATGCCCCTGCTTTATGCCCTCTTGAATGTTAGAAGCAGACTCAATACCTCAAAGCAGAACATCTCTCACTACAACCCTACCCCAGAAAAGTTTTAAAATGAATTTGGTCCATGATAACATTCTGTTCTGTGTTGGTTTCAGACACAGTGGAAGAATTTTCTCACACCTCTGAAGTCCAAGAGATGGAGTTTCGGATTCAGAGCTTTGAGTCATTTGTGCTGGACGACGTCACTCATTTGGCCTTGGCCATCCATTCAGACAGTGTCAACAACCTGTGTGTAGACAGCTACGTCTATGCGTGGGACGAAGATAGCTACGAGTTCGTCCAGAAAGGTTTGTGTCGGAGTAGCTGATGAAGCCAAGGTGTTGTAGCTCAATGTAATGGTTACAGCTTACCAGTTAATTTCAATTTCATGGTCAATTTATGACAATCAGTTCCATGCCACTGAAGAGAAGTTGTGGCTTGATGGCTTTAAGAATCATTTTGTTTGATCTGGTAATGCATTTTAATTGACAGCTTCATAAGACAGGCCCTGATTAAAAAATCAGTAGATTTGTGCCTCATAGCAAAGCTGGATCTCCCAAGAATGTATTCTGAAAGTGCAAAGAAAAACGCTTCGCTCAGAAAACATTTCAGAAGTGTTGTGCAAGGTCTCAGAATTAATATGTGTTAGATGCTTGAGATAATCAATTATATTCTGTTGCCTGGTGTATTATTGGAGATCTGGTTTTGCTTCATTCTTTACCTTAGCGGCTATTGCAACTAATGGTGCGTACAGCTGGCATGCTTTCAGGAGACAAGGAACACAGTACATTGCTATAGCAAATGAAGGCACTAATCCATGCAGTGGAGGTAAGGATAAAAATTCTATGACTGTTTTGGACTTGCAGTGTGAAATTCAGATGTCCTGATTGACTTAATGGATTTCATATGTTATTCACTTCTGTTTTTCTCTAGTGGCATAGCTAAATGGGGCTTGGGGTTGGGGCATGCCACCCCCTCCCTTGTTTGAGACTTGTGGCCCGCCTTCCCGTGCCCCTCCCACTTGGCAATAAGAGAAGGGAAAGAAATCTGATGATAGTGATTGTTTGAACTGGACCAAATCCACTGAGTGCCCCACCCCCACCTCCAAACCACTACCGTTACTCCACTGGTTTCTGTCATAGAATTTCAGTCCGAATACCTACTTTTGGAGTTTCAAAAATGGAGTAATTTTTCTGCAGCTGCTTAAGCCTAAGAAATTTTCTTTTGTGTGAATGTGGTCAAGTTTGTCTGCTTTTCACTGATACAGGGGTGCATAATTAACTATCAGTCTACCAGTGATTTGGTTGCTGCGACAGACACTGATCTCATGGTTTAGTGAGCAGGGGGGTAACGGCTGTGAAGCACTTTGAGACTTTGATGCGCTGTATATGCTCTGTTTGTCATCATTACTTAAGGTTTTTGGCCAGTGTCATTGATTGGGTTGGTTTTGCACATTTCATGTAGATGACAGTGTCAATAACACCATCTATTACTACAACGGCACCCACTTCCTGGAGCATCAAGGCCTCGAGTCATCGGAGTCCCGAGAGATCGACACAACAGTCATTGATGGTGACCTGTATCTGGCTCTAGCCAACACCAAGACCAGTGCCCTGTCCACCCTCTATTTGCAAGCCCAAGACGGACTGTTTTATGAAGCGCAGAACTTTAGCGTCGGAGGTAATCACTGCTTTGGCGTTCCATAGGACATCAAGTCACTGATCTGTTTTTATAAGAGATTTCTTGCTTCGAAATTTCAGGCCGAAAATGTTCAGGAGAAACCACCTGGGAAAACTTGATTGGTGGAGGGCATGAATCCACAACCTCCCAGCAGTGCTTGATTTGTTATAAAGAGCCTGGTCCCAATTTCATGTCGCTGCTAAGCAAACAATTTTATACTAATAGAGGCTCTGTGTATTTCATGGAGACCGTACTAGCAGTTAGCACAGCAAAAGGCATGCTAGTCTCCAAAGAAAAATTTGCTTAATGTAGTGACAAAACAATGGAAATCTCTATGCATGTGCTGCGGGTAGCAAAATTTTCGGCTATCGTGAGCACAACTTTACTGCTAACTGTTAAGCAGCGCCATGAAATAGGGCCCTGGTCTGGGACATTAGAACTACGGAAGGGGACCATAAGTAAGATATCTCCATGTAAATTTGATGGTCCTTCTCAGGTATGAGGCTAACATTTAGGGTGTTTATCACGCCTTAGGTAGGCAAGGAAAATGAAGTGTTACAAAAAAAATATCCTTGTCTCCTTTTTAATTTTAAAAATGTCTCTTTTGGGAGAATCGTGGCAACATCCCCCCTTCGCTCTTTGCCAATTTGAACCCTGAAGTTGCCATATTCTTGCATTTTTGCATGGAGAATTTGCCTCCATAGTTGGGTCTGAGAAACACCAGAGCAAATTATTACAAATTGTGAATCACATAAACCTATGAAGTTCTTTCAATTTCAAAGTCAAATATCAAAAAACCTGAAAAACCTCTGAAGATACATGAATTATTCCTTTCATCTTTGCAAGGACATGGTTAAATAGTTTCTATTGCAATTAACTGTTTACCCCAGGAGCGACAGCTGTTGAGTTCTTGCAAGCAGGCAACACAAATTTCCTAGTATTTGCGGCTGTCAGTCCAACCCAGAGCCCTGTTTACATATTCAACACGCAGGTAAGTTGATTGGTCAGGTAATCACGCATGATGTGTGACTGGTTTATATGAATCCTACGTTTTTCAAACTATGTTCTATATCACATGACTTGGAGAAAGCTCATGTATGAAGTTAATGCTAAGGAGCCTCCACCAATAGTTTTCTTACAATTAAGTGCATGAACGACACAAAAATACCATTCCAGAAGCTGGTTCCTAGTTTTCAGTATCAATTCAGTGCCAAAATGAAATTCCTATTCTGGATGCATATTGTGCATGTGAGTTCCCTCCTCTGGCACTTTGTGAAGTCTGCAAAACAAAGTGTTGAGTCAGTAACCTAATGAACTGATATCAGAGACCATGCTATTACCTTACTTTTGGTTATGTTATATTTTTCTTCTTCATCTGTTAGACTGGCCAGTTTGATTTTCACCAGTATGTGTCCACCAGCTATGCGGCCTCAGTGGCAAGTTTCAAGTTCCAAGGCAACGCCGGGCTGGCATTTGCCAATCAAGCACAGCTCTATGCAAATAACAAGGTTTCCTACGATGTGCCTATTGAGGTAAGGTTTTGTTTGTAGCTGTTTGTTCCTTGTCTTTTCAGTTGCAAGCATTGACTGCACTATATACATGAACAGCCCCAAAAAATCTGAGACATACTCGGACTTGAAATTGGAAATTTCAACACATTTATTTGCTCCAGACTGAACAACACATTGAGCGGTAAACTAAATATGCATGGTGTGGAAGTCTTAAAAGCCCCTCTTGGTTTGTGGTTTATAGGTGTACTTCTTGTCCAAAACAACGGGGGAGTTTGAGCTGAGGGAAATGGTTGACTTTACTGCAGCAGTGGATGTTGCGATGTTCCACATTGGTCCTGATCTCTACATGGCCGCGATCAGCGAGTATGAAGAACTGCAGATACTGAAACATGACGGTAATGATAAAGTTCCTTCTGTTTTTATTCCTTTTTAGCATATACAGCCTTTTTAGGATATGGCCTGAACCTGTACAAGGTGGTTTTACAAGTTGTGGCCTGCAATCCAAAACACAAGTCGCAAGTCATATTGCAAGCTGCAATATTGTTCAAATTTCATAGTTTATATTATTATAGTTCATATTTTGCCTCTTCTCAGTCTCATCTTTTAAGTCTGTACCTCTTTCTCCATGCAAAAATTTGTTTATTTTCTCTCATGTTTTTTTCTCTCTGGTTTTCATCAGGTGTTGTCGGTTTCAGTCAAGTGTTAACCCTAGCCAGTTACGGTGTTGTAACTGTGGAGATCTTTGAAATTATGGGTTTACCAGAGTACCAAAACCTGTTCTTTGCGCTGGGCGTCAATCCAGTCACTGATGATGACACATCTTCATGGATAATCGGGGAAAGAATCATTGGTAAGATTTGGCATTTTTTTACAAACATTATTAATTCAAAAAAAGGAAAAATGCCAGAAATTCACTGATGCAGAATTGACAAGTTTACGATCTTCACCAGAAAACTGGAATGACACACTAAGTTTGATGTGTGTTGTTTTATTTGCGTGGTCTTTTAGATCCAGAATGATCCATAAAGCTAGTTTGGGGCAGTTTGCCATCCCATTTCATCACACTCCACAGTAATATTACATACAGTCAGGCCAAAAAGAAACCTAGGTATGCTTCCCGTTTCACAAAAAACCTCCCATATTTTGATACAGTCACCTGAAGTTCTTTTTGGGGGGAGGCTGATTTGAAGAAAATGTGAATTTTATTTTGGAAATAAAGGAAAAACAGTACTTTGAGCATGGTGAAAAACAGTTCAGACTTATTTATGAATGCAGCTAGAACCCTTTAAAGTGTTGGTCCTTCATTTACATGTACTTTGAAACAGATGTCACCAAACCTCTCTTGCTGTTCTTTTCAACCAGTTAAAACTTACCTGCAGAGTGAATTAGTATAAAAGTGCCAATTTTTTCCCCACCTACTGGTTCCGGCCCTGTTTTCAGATGCCATGTAAAGGGAAGAAAAACATGAGAGGCTGTGTTGGGAATTAATCCAGCCTAAGCTTTCCTCCAACATGGCCACTGGTGGAAATTTGCATTCAGAAGTCCTCAGTTGTAAAGTATACCTTCATAAAAACATCACGGGGATAGTGAAAAGGAATGGTTCATTAAATTTATTACTATTTGTATTTGAGGTACATTGTATTTATTCTCTTTTAGATAAATCCATACTGTGCCATGGCCATTTTATGAGAGAATTGGAGGCCGGGCATAGTAAAGGAACTATGGTTTTATAGATTTTGTACCTTAATCTTAACAGTGCTAAATCCTCCAATTTCAATATGTTTTTATGCCCAAGGGGGTTAATCTGGTTCCCTTTATCGAGTGTGACGCATTTTTCAACGGCTTTTTAGTCGATAGTATTTAGAGCAAGGATTGTGTTTTTTCCTCTTCATTTTAGGTCAGACGGTGAAGTTTGAAATCTTACCTTGTGACATCGTCATAGAAGACTCCTTCCATGGAGATACCAGTCTGCTTAATGGGCCACTCTGAGGATGCTTGTGAGGCAGGGACCCAAACCACTCAGGACCCCAAGTGAGAATGTCTCCAGCAGACACCATGTTAGTCACTTTAATTTGACTCTAAACAGATGCATATATGTAATAGCTAGGGCAAGAATGTTGGGGACTAGGTTTTGATTTTTTTCAACCCATGAAATATTGATTTTATAATGGAACTGTATTTGTATAATTGTGAATAAATGAATGAAAACCTTTAAACAGGGAAAAATCCTATTTAAAATGTAATGGAATTGAAAAATGCGAATGGATTCTGAGGTCATTAATCTTATCATACCTGTGACATTCTGTCAACATTTTTAAAATTGCTGCTTTTTCTGATGAAAGTTGAACTTGGTGAACCTAATATTTTTTGGGTAAAAGTGTTCAGAAATGGCCTAATAGCTGTGCAGGGGATGAACTATTTTTCAAGATTGTTGTACAAACACTTGCTTGGTCAAATTTTAGTACTAATTCATTCACAATTAATCAATAATGAAAATGATAATGAAAATAGTGATCAGTGACTCAGCTTTTATATTTAAAGAGCAAATCTACATTTTAATGTAAAAGGTGGTAATGCAATTCAATTGTGGAAACAAATGAAAATTTAAGTATTTATGAATTCACTTATTACGTGCACACCTCTCTGGAATGTTCTATTTTTTCTTGAATCATCTAATTTTGTGACTTATGGTAGTGTTTGATGTATGCTGGATTGAACGTGATTAGGAATTGTGATTTCCCCAAATTAGAAAGGTTCCTGCATTTTGCTTAACAGCTGTGTGTTTGAACACTATTTGTGTTGGTTATCGTGTAAATTATTTATCAGTATTAATTTACAAGTTAAAATGTTCCACTAATAATTTTGTAGTGCAAGGGTGATATGTTCAAGCTTATATCCAAAAGGAATTGTTAAAGCAATCAACTTCAAAATTATTATAAATGTCATGCAGAATTAATTCTGTTGATTATAATCGTTAAGGTAAACAGTATTAAATAAAACATTTATTAACTGAAGTCTGAATATTTGTATACTTGTTTATATACCTGTTTGTCATCTTTAAAAATCTTCTTTACCCTGGGTCCGATTTGGGTCCGATTTGGGTCCGATTTGGGTCCGATTTGGGTCCGATTTGGGTCCGATTTGGGTCCGATTTGGGTCCGATTTGGGTCCGATTTGGGTCCGAT
>NW_019091365.1:2012206-2084658 GCF_001949145.1 Acanthaster planci
ACTACCTTTTTTTAAAACTTAACCCTTCGGATCACATTTCCAACTTCAAATAAAAATTTAAAAAGGCATCTCTACCGGGATTCGAACCCTGCACCCCTTACTTTGGAGCACAACACTTTCCCTCAGAGCCACAAACATCTCTGATGAACACTGCCCTTTTTTTTAAACTTAACCCCTCGGATCACATTTCCAACTTCAAATTGAAATTTAAAAAGGCATCTCTACCGGGATTCGAACCCAGCACCCCTTACTTTGGGGCACGACACTTTCCGTCAGAGCCACAAACATCTCTGAAAACCACTACCTTTTTTTGAAACTTAACCCTTAGGTGTACATTGAAAACTTCAAATTGGAATTTAAAAAGGCATCTCTACCGGGATTCGAACCCAGCACCCCTTACTTTGGAACACGACACTTTCCCTCAGAGCCACAAACTTCTCTGAAAACCACTACCTTTTTAAAACTTAACCTTTAGGTGTACATTGACAACTTCAAATTGAAATTTAAAAAAGCATCTCTACCGGGATTCCAACGTCACACCCCCCAATTTGAAGGACGACCCTTTCTCACATAGCCACAAACTTCTCGAAGAAAACAACTTTTTTTTTGCCTAACCCTTTGGTTTATATTTACAACTTCAAATTGAATTTAAAAAGGCGTCTTTATCGGGATTCGAGCTTAGCATCCTTTCCTTTGGGGCAAAACACTTTCGCACAGAGCCACAAACATCTCTGAAGGACCCTACCTTTTTTAAAAATAAATCGTTAGGTTTATATTCACAACTTCAAATCGAAAGTGAAAAAGCTGTCTCTACCGGGATTCGAACCCTGCACCCCCAACTTTGGAGCACGACACTTTCTCACACAGCCACAAACATCTCTGAGGAACACTTCCTTTTAAAAAAAACTCAACCCTTAGGTTTACATTTTCAACTTCAAATTGAAATTTAAAAAGGCTTCTTTACTGGGATTTGGACCCTTCACCCCCTACGTTGGAGTACGGCACTTTTTCACAGAACCACAAACATCTCAGAAGAAAACCTGTAGTTTTTTATACACTGTATTTAACCTTAGGTTTGAGTTTATAAAAATTTTAAAAAGACTGTACGGAATTCGAACCCAGCACCTCATACTATACGCTGAACATATACATAACCTTCAGGTTTGAATTAATAATTTGAAATTGAAAGAGGAGTCTTCTGAATTTGAACCAGCTTCCCACACTTTCCTGCACGGCGCTTCCACATTAAGGCCCAATATCTATGAAACAACACTGATTCCTTAATAAAGTGGAATTTCAAAAAGTGTCTGCACCTTGATCTGAACTCATTATTTCAGATTTCGAAAATGACGCTTCAACAATACGCCACGAACAGCTCTTGGGAAACCGAGATTTTTAAAGCTTAACCTTACGTTTAATAAGTGAATTGGAATTAAAACATATCTACCTGCATTAGAATCCACCGTATCATGTTTACGTACACAGCACTTCCATACTACTATACTACACAGATACAATACCGAACACTGCTGTCACACTGAGAGGCCCTGCGCTTCCACGACACGTCACACTCGACTTTCAAAGCACAGCTCGATTTTTTCCAATTTCAGGAATTATCAAGTGAATCGCTAAAGGAAGGGGAGAGGACTGAGAGAATAAAATGTATGTTCGGGGATTCGAACCCTGCTTCCCGCACTCGGGAATATAAATATAGTACTCCCATTTCGCCACAATGAATTGGACAGAAAAAATTCTCCCCCACAAGTAGTGAGGGGGAGTCTGCTAGGGAATACCTACGCACAAACTACAAAATTTCCTTTCACCACTTAATATTTGCCATTCGCTAAAAATTTGATAGAAGTAGGGATAGGCCGACTCTGCCGCAAAATGATAAACGTCCTATAGGTACCCGACCCTTTTCAACCGCCAAAATCCAAAATTAGCAAAATCGAAAAAACGTCATATTCCTACGCGACCCTTTTTCCAAAAATAATTTTCGCCGTACAATTGATCTCTGAAAATATCAAACCCCGGCCCAAACGGCGAAAACGGGCTGCCCTCCGAAAATTCTGAAATAAATTTCTGCCTTTGATCCGTATTCCCCAAAATGGACCTAACCTTTGCCACTCAGTTCGAATACGCCAAATTAGTCGCGGCTCACGCAGCGTGGTTAACTGTAAACGGCTGTGAAACGAAAGTTGATTTAATCGAGCAAACGAAACTGGACGAACAGAGCCAAAGGCATCACATTTGCTTGGTGAGAAAAACAAACTACGGAAATAAAATTTATCAGCCAAAGCAAATATTCCCAGTGATTTGATCGATTAAAATTAAAAAAAAAAAGAAACAGAAATGAAAGAGCAAAAAACCAACGTAAATTGTTATTTTTGTAAAGACACGGTTCGATCTGTTAACGTGTTAGATGCTGTCGATTGTATTCACTGTTTAAATTTGAACGGTATCTTTGAATGCATCAATTACAAAGAATGGCACGACTGCCACAAACGTAACGACTGTACAAAATGTACCCAGTGTTCGACTTGCAGTGATTGCGTATTTTGTTCCAATTGTTTTGATTGTGGACATTCTTGTGCCTTGGATAGTTGCGAATCTTGTTTTGGTTACATCAATTGCAGAATGTGTCGATTGTGACGATTGTATTAGCTGCGTTATTAATTGTATTGGATTAGATGGAATGGACCATGTCGTCTTAGTAGATGGCCGTCACAAAAGAATTAGGCATAAAGGAGAAGACGATTTACCGCCTAATTCTGAATCTAATCTGGATGCTAAGTAATATGATCTGGGCTTAATAATTGAATATAACGTGGATATAGAAAATGTAACAAGAATAGAGCCTAATGAAAATTTAATAGACGCGGCAGATTAACCCTCAGAAAAATGAAAAAACATTCCCACCCAAAATACAAACTCAGAAACATGTCAACCCAAATTTACATCGTAACCGCCGACCACGAACGTCTCAATGCCAACAACAACGATCCCAATACGGTCCTTTTGACCCCAGCTGACTGATTATTACCAACCCCGTGATAAAAGAAGGTACCAATGTATCTCAATGCTATTCTCCCATTTATTATAATCACGATGGCAAAGAAACGCGCATGCTGGTTATGATGACAGATACGACTTGTTACGGCATAAATCCCGTCTATAAATTTGGCACGCGAGATAAAACTGTCGATAACATCGTTGGCCAGCAAATCTGTTATCAAGTACAAAAGCCCATGATGCGTATACTTGATGATATAAATTTGACGGCTAACAACTTTATCGAAGAGCAAGCTACAGTCTATCGTTCCGTCTTGCACAATAAACGCTTACAAAGCCAATCGCGATATCGAAGATTTAAACCAAGTAGAATACGTAGTTAAACCGGCTTACACAAACATCGAATGCACGTTAAAATAGATTCTTATGCTTCCTTGTTTGACCATCGAAAGAGACCCATTACATCGTCGAATATTGAGAAATACGAACAAACGATGTGATGCCCAATCGTTTATTTATCCCAAAGACGTTATTATGGTACTCACGGCTCGTTGTCGTGTGGAGCCGTGTTTGACACACAGTATCAACAGTTATGTTGAAAATTAGAAATGACGGCATTATTTCAAACAAAGCGGCATTGCAAGCATTTAGAGGATTTGACGATATAAAATCAGAAGAATCAGAACCAAAATCAGAAACGCCTGTGAAATTAAAGTTGGATTAAACTTGATGAAATATTTCAAGCCTCGGTTGTTCTTGGAAGAAGAATGCCCGCACGCGAATAAAGATTACAGCCTTATACAGATTTTGAAGTAGAAAACGTAGGCGGCAAATACAATCAGCGTTTTGTTTATCAAAAGCCCAAATCTAAAACGAACAAAATATTTGAACAATTAGACGTCAAATTGACTACCGAACAAGCGGGTCTCATAGAAAACAAACTAAACCAAGTTTTAGCAGGCAAGATTTACACAGGCAAACCACTCAGAGCTTTAATTGCTGTATGTTATCAAGACGTGACGACAGAAACTGAAGATAAAGTAAAAGTCCTGTCTCAAGTCTCGGAGAAACATTGGTGCGATGCCGTAAATAAATGTAGAAAATAAATTAGAAAATACCATCGATAATTTAAAAGTTGACAAGGCCATATAAGTCAAAAAAGTAAGCCCGGAATACATTAAGGATTTCCTGCTTACGAGTTTTTAAAATGTTTTTAAAAAGTGAAGGATTAAATTTACAATACTGTTATCAGAATTAGAGGCAGAAAGCTCGGTTTTGTTTTATGGCGTAATTAGAGATTATCTTCAAGCAAACGAGGCAGGGAATCTAGAAGAATTCAGCGTCACAGACTATTTTAAAGAAAACTATTTTAAACATGCGAGTTCCACTTATAGCGAATTAAGTTATGTGGCGCTTTTGTCTCGAGAAAAAGCGGATATTTATATAGAAGCCCGCTGCATCGCTTTGGAATTCATTCGAGAAGGATTTTTAGGTGACAACACAGATGAAAGAACGAGAACCATTAGAGCATTAGTGCAAGGTGGAGAACGCGGTAGTGTCATCATTCCTCCGGCGTTTTACAACGTGGATTGGTTCGACTATATTTTAGACGCTATTCCGGGAGTGAGTTTTAAAGTTCACCGCGATTCTAATTTAGTTACAATTATGGTGACAGATTTGAATCTTCCAAATGTTATTTACAAAATAAACACAAACCCTTTTAAGGAACTTTGGATACATTGCCGAGAAATAAACAATGGAAAACCTTCATACGTATTGTGTAGCGTGTTAGACCCGAGCAAAAGCTTAAACCACTTGTAAATAGACAAATAGGGAGTTTTGAATTTTTGATAAGAAACAATCGAGGAGAAGTCATCAACAATAAAGACGGCACAATTATAATCGAGATAGACTTTTTAAAAACGCATATATAATAAAAAGACTCGACTCAACGAACGTTGAGTCCAACAGCTACCCAGACTTAAACGGTACCAAGAAGCAACTAAAGTTTACCGCCTTCAAAAGATCGAAGACACCGCGGGCAAATCTTACAAAGCGTAATGCCAGAGAAACTCCTTAAACGGCTGCTCACCGCATTAGATTACGTGGAATATGCAACAGAAGCATTGGGCGCTACGTCGGCAGCCATAGGCATTCCCACGCTGTCCGTGGGGGACGCTAGCCCGTCGGGCTAGTGATGGAAGGCATCGCTATCGGCGCGTTTGGTTGTTATGCTTTGTTGAAATACGCCAGTCGCCGGTTGTCCCACAAAACCAAGAAACACGATCAAATCCGCATGCTTGCCGACGCCAAATTAAACACCATCGATGAATATGTTCCACACGCGATCGAAGAATCTTTATCCAACTTTAGCCAGATGGGCGCCGACTTTAGTCAATTACCAATAGTGGTCAATAAAGACTACTTTTTTAGCGCCGTATCTCACAATTTAACCACAACTTATAAGTTACCAAAAGTGAAACGGCAAAGCGGTAAACGGTTGGGTTACAGATCCCATATCGTTTTATCAAAACCAATTTAATTTTGCTGTCTATTGCGCGACGACGGCATGTGGAGTAGGATTCGACCTACTGTCCACGTCTAAACCATTGTTAAGCGTTGTTTAGTTTTCACGTGTACTACACGGTGAAAAAACTTAAACGACTGCGTCATGCCTATCCCAAGTGACGATATTTTTAACACGTCGCACAATAATTACGATCACCGGAAATTTACAGACACCTGCCGACTGTTTAATGTCGATCAAAACAAGTCGTTTAAACAAACGAGGGATACTATATCAAACGGATTGGAAACCGCTTATTATTACGACAACGGTTATATACCAGTCCCAGGTAAAAATTACGACGCCCAAGATTTACATGTAACCAATGGCAAATACGCAAGCTCTACTTACATGAGCTTCGGGTGTGTAGATTTGGCGTTTACTTCCCCCTGCAATAAAAAGGCCAATTTGAATAATAAAAAAAGCATTATTTATACAATGAAAAGAGCAATAAAAAGAACAATTTGAGTCATAAACGGAGCAATTTGAACAATAAAAACAGCAATTTATACATTAAAAAGACCAATTTATACCATAAAAAGACCAATTTAAAAATATAAAGTTTATTTTGAACAATAAAAATAAAAGATCCGTTCGAGAAATGAAAAGAATATATTTTAACAATGAAAAGATCAATTTACACAACAAAGAAATCAATTTGAACGATATAAAGAACAATTTGAACAATGAAGAGTAAAAGAGTAACAAAACGAGTAAAAGAGCAATACATAGATCAGTTTGAGCGATAAAAAGACCCATTTGAACAATAAAACAATGAAAAAATAAACAATGAAATATGCAAATCAGAAGCAGTAAATATGTGTATATTTAGGATACATGGAACGCTTTCACTTGTTTCGTGTCATTTAAAGGTCATCCTTCGCAGAGTCAACATGAATGGTGTTTATACAGCCAAGCCCTATGCTTGTCACCAGTGTGACAAATGCTTCGGACGGAAGTTTAATTTAGAGAGGCACATGGAAAATATCCATGTTGAGGAGGAATCAGACATGAATGAAGCTGACGAAAACTTGGATTCTGTTGAGGAGGTCGATGACAAAACCTCGGATGAAGACAATTCAGATTTGGAAGACAATGCCGCCTACCAAGATTGGCTGGCTGAAGCTAGAGAAACAAATAGGGAGATGAGGGATGAAAAATATGACAAGTACGTCAACGAAGGCATGGATGAAGATCAAGCCAGGCAGAAGGCAAACAGAAAGACCCTCTGGGCAGTCAAACAAGACTTTTTTGACAACTATAAGGAGTTCCTGTCAAGTTACCTATATGTGAGGGAAAATGAAACTCACAAGGACATTGTGGATGATCTCGATGAAAAACTTGATAAAGGCATGAACGTCAACAAAGCCTTGAATAGAGTTTTGCCTAAACATGCTGAAAAATTTGCCGGACTGTTTCATGACGAAGAGGAGCATGCCTAAAAGATAAAAGTCTGTAGAGACAAATGGTTCCAAAAATAATGAGTACATTTAATAACTCTCATTTCAAAGTTAACAAACTTCCGGTAATCACCCTTGTAGTAATTCTTGAAATTACTAAGATAATTATTGTAAAAAATCAATGAGGAACAACGAGAAATAAAACGGTACCAGTACAAACCTGCCAGAAACCAATATGTGAAGTCCACCGAATTTGTTTTGTGTTATACTTATCGGTATGACTATCGAATAATAATTCTCAGATCAGATATTGGCCGGAACTTCTACACAATATTCCACAGCACGACGAATAAATTTACCCCTTTGCTACGTATTAAAAATCCCCAACTGACGTCATGCCACCCCCAGAATTCTTAATTTTACATAATGCTGTATTTTACATTTAGGCTCCGCAATAAAGAACAAGAGTAACGCTCCGCTCTGACTGAATTTTTGAAACGTATACATGTACAGGGTAACGGGACGTAAAACACTCTAGTTCAAAGGATTACAAAATTCAGCTAGGGACAACAGAGTCTTCTTCCCGTATCGATCAAATATCGGCAGCCATAGTCAGCCAAACCCAAGACCGCTAACATGTGGGCGCCCTCTCTTCCTCAGTGTCCAAAGGTTAAGTCAGACCAACGCTCACTTCCAACGTACACAATGTAATCATTAACACGTTAGTCTGCCGACGCAGCTCAGCGCTACATACAGTCCATTATCTAGGGATTATCCCTCTCATTAACCGGCGGCAGGAGCTGTCTATCGTGTAGGGATTATCGCTTCCTACTCCTTGATTACCTTAGGATTGCCTGGTGGGCCAGTCAGTATACCATCACACACTATATGACTCATCCTCTTTCATGATGTTGTGCCATAATTTCATAAGCAAGGTCAAATTGTACCAAAAATTTTTACCCCGTGCTAGGACTTATTCCTATTTTATCTCATACACCAGGGTCAACCTGTACCAAACTTTCTGACCTTATCCTATGCCTATCCCTTACCAAAGGTCATTCTGTACTATAATTTTTCACCCTAGACCTCATTCCTATTCATATCGATATCATATTATTATTATTCTTATGAATATTAATGTGACCTTTTGCCATTTTTGTCGCAAAGGTCAAACTGTACCAAACAGTCCCCCCACTACTTTTACATGAAAACCATTTAAGAATGGCAGCTTAATGGTGGTTGTAACATTTAAAAAAAGGCCATCCAAATGTATGTCCCCACTCAGGGGCATATACCTTACAGAATGTAAACGAGCCTTGCTCTTTACGCAAATCATCGTAATACTGGTATGTACTATATCCCCTGCCCATGGGATATTCGAGGATGCGCTGGGCAGCCTACAATAAAATGATGCCTCGTAAACGAAATAAATATCCAGCGGGGCAGGATACCTACTTTCCCACCATGAACAAGACACTTTGCAAGTAAATTTCCTTTTTTTAAAAAAAACAATATATATACTTTCGTGATCCTTATGCTATTAAGTCTTATTTTCCAAAGACTGCTGACACTGGCTGGGACCAACACAACCGTGAAAGCAGGGTTTGTTATTCAGGGCCTACTAATTCGTAAAACTTGTTTACAGTGTCTAACTTGAAGGATATAAGCACAATGTCAACTGAGAGAACGCCTAAATATAAACTATGAGGCCAGCTTACCTCTACAATATCGACATCCACGCTTCAGGCGCTGGAAACCGCAGAACGAATATCGAAGGAGTTAGTAGAAACGGCCAATGGGACTCGTAAAGCTGAAGCACGCAGTGCGCCAACGCCCTAACTCTCGGCATTCCTGAAATGCCTAATGAACCATTCAAGCACGACCGCGCCCATACAGCACCAGCCCTGCGACCCAGCGAGTCACGATGGAAAACAAACGCTCAAATAGAGAAACGTGCTGCTTGCGGCACCATAATATGGTGCCGCAAGCAGCACGTTTCTCTATTTGAGCGTTTTGATGCATATTATGCATCAATGAACAACGAAAGCGGTAGATACCCTGCCACACTCCTAGGCCTTGAGATGACAATCGACTATCGTTATTCCATGATTCTCTTCTAAAAGGAATGCTAAAAGAACGATCAGATTAACAGATGTTAACCGCTGGGATATAAAGCAATATCCCAACGCTGTATGGCCTGCACAGAGTGCATGAAGAGTCAATCTCAGAAAATCGTCCAAGTACCCCTTAACACAATCCGAAAAGATTTCCAGTCCCACATTCATATACCTAACACTATTCACCGATTCACCTTCATTGAGATGATATCACTAGAAAATCGCCCAGTTGTATGAATCTTTCTGGCCGTTACATGCTCCCGGCTAGCCCCCGCAACGGCAACACAAAGGCGGGATAGCCGAAAAGGCTAGACCACCGAGGCCCCCATTCGAAAATAGGAACAATCTTACCGCCAACTTCTTTCAAGTCTTTCCCACAAACTGCTCCAGCTTACCAGAAAACTTCGCCTTGCTTCTCAGATAACCAAAGTCCCTCCAAAAGCATCGTAAAAGCCCATAGGGAATTGCAAATTTCGCCAGCGTGGCTCACGGACACCCCATTGGCAAAAAGCTAGAATCACGAATGAACTTGATTAATCCGTCGCTCTCATCGTCTTGGGCGATACAAATAGTGTTTGTCTTTATGTATGGTAATTAATTAATAGTAACCATGAATTGATTTTAAGGCCCACAATCATAAGTTTTGGTTGTTAGTGGGTACCTCCACAGCTCCCCCCATGTCAAATATATTGTTTGAAAATTGAGATCGTATGTATGCAAAACTGTGGAAATAAATGAACATGAACGGCGAGAAGAAAAGCCAGCTTCATCACTGAGGTGTGTAATAATGAGGCCTCGCCAAGGGGCTCGAAAAGATGCCTGGAAGGAGCCGAAGCTAAACACGGGACAGGTTCCATGAGGGAATGAGCTGTCTTGAGGGTATTGTTGTCCGACAGAGTGGAGCTGTGATGGTGGAATGACAGTTGTGTATAGTCGTTACATGCAGTCCCGAGTTGAATGGGTACAAGTCCGCCACTGTGGTTGAAGATACCTCGGTTGGAGCCACACCCTGTATTTTGCACCATGAAGTAAAATGTCTTATTCTGCTGCTGTAGACTTTGCGAGTTGATTGGCGCCGACCTCTTGTGGCCATTTCGGCAGCATCGCTGGAAAGGCCTACTGCGCAGAATGAACGCTGGACAATGGCCAGCAGGTCAGGTGGAGATCTGCTGGCTGTGGGTAGAGATGTTGGACTTCGGTTGGTGGAGAACGTCCGGTCTGAGTGGGGGGATTTGTACTATAGCAGTCTGTTCAGTTGGGGGACCACGGTTGGAGAGCCCAGAACAGAGCAATAAGAAGAACATGGCAACGCTCTAGTTCAACCTTGGACAACACTGCTGGGATTGGGGATACTGAAGGGAAGGCATAGACAAGTTTCCCTTCCCAGCTGATACTTAGGGCATCTGTTGCCCAGGCTTGAGAGTGAGGGAACCTGGTACAGAACACCGGTAGGTGAGCGTTTCTCCCGGGGCGAAGAGGTCGATAATTGCTTGTCGACTACATTGAGGATTAACTCGGCTACGTTGCAGTGCAGAGTCCAATTTGTTGGGTGGATTCTTCCTCAAAAGAAGGCGTCTGTAATGGAGTTCTGGCTCCCAGGACATAGGTTTCCTGTAGGTCTATCCCAAAGCACCCATAGAAACATGTGTCTTGTCGGAAGGCAAAGACATAGTGAGTGCACGCCTTTTTGGTGATTTATGTATTGGACCACGGTCAGGTTGTCCAATCAAATCAGGACACGTTTGCCTTTGACGGTTGTGCAGAAGTGACATAGCGCGTTGAAGACTACCTGGAGTTCCGAAGACCTGGAAGGGGGAGGGAAGCACCCAATCATAGTTGGGACTCATCGGTAGTTTTCGTCACCTGCAGATCCATCTTCAGGTAGGAGAAACCGCTATCGAGATGGTTCCGTATCAGCCACCAGCAAAGGTGTGGGCGGATGAAGTCTGTTATAGGAACTGGAAGGTTGAGCTGGTCCCCTTTGAGTCGGAAGTACGACAGCAGGTGGAGCTGGAGGGGCTTCATATGAAATGAAGACGGCAAAAAGGTACCACGTCCACCAGGCTCGCCAACGGGCCGAGGTATGGAATTACATATATGCCGTCGTCCGTTGTTTATTTAACAGAATATGGTTATTATTTCCCATACACTTTACTTTACCGATGTCATTCTTTAAAAAAGGAAAGGATATTGCTTCCTCCAAGTGGAGTACGACGCAACTGGAGAATTAAATACATTATCTTCTAGGCTTCTAGGCACGGCGGATCGATCGAACAAGTGTGTGAAAAGATCAAGAGTCAAAGTGAAAAATAGCACTGCGCAAGCGTGACAAAAAAAAGAACATACGAGGACGATGGACGACGCGCGAGGCGCGACGGACGACGTGTAACAGACGACGGAAAATGGCATATATGGAACTGGAAAATGGCAAAATTAGAATAAAATAAAAAGCAAGAGGTGACGGACGACAGGCGACGGCAGATATGGAATTCTATAGCCGAGGAGACGTAGCTATGCCCCGGGCTGGGGCCGATTGGCGGGGTATATAGGGGCCGACGCAATCCTGGAGATTGTCGACGTGTTCGGTGTTGGTGTGATGGAGCTCCGGTGAAGGTCGAGAACCGCACCTAAGTAAGTCGGATTCTGGGTATGATAGGTTTCGATTTTTCGTGGTTAATGAGAAACCCAGACGCCTGGTAAGCTTGTAAGTAAGGTGAGTGGAGGCTGCAGCCCCGTCTGGAGATCTGTCTATGTTGAGCCAGTCGTCGAGGTATTGGAACATCAGGACGTCTAACGAGCTTTAACAATTTTCGCCACTCGGGTGAAAACCCTTTGGGACGTCGAGAGACCAAATGGCAAAACCGAAAACCCGAAGGTTCTTCTATTGTAGATGAATTGAAGAGTCTACGTAGGCTACTTACAGTCTCGTGGGTGGGTTGGGATGTGCAGGTAGGCTTCTTTCAGATCCATGGACGACGCCTGGGCTGGAATCGACAGGAATAGAGTTACTGTTCGGAGAGCCTTCATGCGGAACTTTCTGGGACGGATGAACCTGTTTAGTGGCCTCAGCTTGATTATGGGTTGCCACTTGCCGGGTTTCTTTCTTGGTGTGAGGAAGAACGTCAAAATGAAGCCCACGTTGCTGATGTTTAGGGGAACAAAAGGATGGCCAGCCCATGAAGAAGAGTGTTCATTTCTGTCTCCAAAGCTTACTCTTTGTTCCTGTTAGAGGGGATTGGAGTTGGACCACGAGTTGGGTCGGATGGAGGGGCACTCGTGAATTGAAGGGTGCAGCCGAGAGAGACGGTCACCGAGTACCCGTCTGTCTGACGTGATGTCAAAGACGCCAACCCCTGAATGGACGGGGTGGCGCTGGGTTTCTCCTCTGAATTGTCTGTGTGAGCTAAGAAGGGGAAGGTAGTACGTCTCTATGAACTGTCCTGCAAATACGTCTTTCCCGTATGGGAAAGCTTTATTTAGAGTTTAGTTTTCACACCCTCGTATAGGATGTTCCTCACCTCAAGACCATTGGCTCAGCAGGTTGACGTAGCTAGACAGAAAATCCGCAAGAATTGCTCAAAGACAGAGTTATGTTCTCGTCTAGAGCCCGGACAGCAACTGCAGCGAGGTCTGGAGAGACAGGAGAGTTCTCCTCACACGCATAAGACAGGTACTCTGACAAGAGTGAGGGAAAGGCAGTACAACGGAAACCGTTGGGAGTGGCTCTATCCAACTTGGATTGAAGGTAAGTTCCAGGTTGGACTTGTCTTTATCAAGAAACAGGTTCTTGGCGGACGACTTAGCTGAGTCAGAAGCTATTTTGTCTTTAGTGGCAGTTGGTAACTGAATAGAAAGCTGAAGTCGTTCCGAGGCAATTGGAAGTAGGCCTTTGCTCTAGAGAGGTGTCGCTAGCGTCTTGCGTTGGAGAGGACTTTGTACGTTTCCAGGCATAAGTGGTCTAGAGGCAGTTCTGGAAAAATTGGCCAAGATTCCTTTCTGGCCGTATGTTATTTAAAGGATGGGCGTGACTCAAGAGTCTTTTTGATTGGTGACAAGGCGGGTAGACCAAGGACTTGAATCGTGTCTCTCTGAAGCAGACGTAGACGAGCCTTCAGACGGGTAAGGCAAGCAGCTCTTGCGGCTGGACCGGGTCTTGCTACGTATCTCGGGTGAGGTCGAGTGCGGGATCGGATGTGGGTTGATTGTCCACTGAATTATCTGAGCAAGCGCTGATAGACGATGCAGGTCCGCATTGGACGGGGAAGGTCACGAAGGGCGGATGCAGATCGACAAGTACAGGGTCAGAATCCGGAGCTGTAGCACGTTGTAGCAGCGTTTCCAAAATACGTCGCAAACTGCAGAAAATAAACTTGGGCACTGGGGTTTAAATTTAAAGCATGTATTTAACGGTTAATTGGAAACACTGAAAATGGGCACAATAGCCTTAACCATTTTTATCTAGTTTGCTACATTACATCGGCACACGTTAGTGAAAAATATTACAAGGGATTAGGCTTAAAGTTTTAATCCAACTGACCGACTAAAGGATTGGGTTTAGCCCGCGAGTTGTAAAAACGTTTGCCCTTAAATAATCTTGGAAAACTGCCATGACATTCTTTGTGTGATAACACAATGAAAATAATGAATTGTCAGTTCTTAAGCTTTGCTTCCTTACGCAGAGATTGTTCCATGCTCGCCGGAACCTTTCCAACAAAGCCAATTAAAAATTTGATACAGGGCAGAGGTACTTCACATTTTTGTCAGCTTATCTGTACAATTTTATTTCATTGTTTGATAGATAATTAAGGAGTCTACTAATCAACACATATTTAACACTTTATATCTTTATCTTCCTAATACTCTCGAGGGATGACAAATGACTGAGTAAAATAATTCCATGGTTCCGACAAATGTAACCAATGTAGACATGTTGGCAGTAAGTTGCTTTCAGTGCTTAAGTCCACTGCAGGGCATTTCCAAGTCGTTGGCTTTGTCACCTACCCTGGTTACATCTCTCCGGACCCTCCAATGTTAACATTCGCTGCAGGTACTATTATGAACAAAATGCAAAAATACACACTGGATGATCCTAAACTGTATTTCAAGCACTCAGGGTCTGGGGCCCTGGGTCTGGAGCCAATATCAGAGAAGAAGCCTTCTTTTGGTCATTTCCACAGTCACTTGGCCTGTCCAGCCTCCAGGTTTTCTTCCGTTATTGCTCACCAAAAGTGGAGAAACACTGAAAAGGTAGGCAATAAAAAGCATACCTTCACTATGAAACGGAAGTTACGTCATTTTAGGAATGAATGCCAACTGTGAGTGACATCGATGGGCCAATAAGAATCCAGCACTGAAGTGAACTGATCAGTTCCAATGAATAGGCGCCTGATAATGGAATTTAAATAATGATTTCATCCCATAGGATTCCAGAAGTGAAAATTGTGTAGCCACTTCATCCAATCATAAAAGACCTTTACAAAAATGAGTTCCAAACTTCTGCAGATATAATAAATCGGAAAAGGTGAATTTCTGTGCAAAAAATGATTCTTAATCTCCTGATGGAATACCTCTAAATTAAACACACACAATTTGGGACTTGACTTGTACAAAGGGGAAAAATTGTGGCATATGCATTGACACCTACACAAAAATTCCAATTATTTACATGAACATTAATACATAACAAAACCATTTTTGAAACAAAGTGACCAAGCAACTGGCAACATATTGGACTGGACACCGTATATAAATAGGAAGTGACTACCAGCTGCCTAGTTACCTTAAAAATTCTACAGAACTTAAATTTCATTTCTTCTCTCTTTTCATTAAAAACAGCACATTCCAGCATTACGCTCCACTGGAACGCCAGGTGGTTCAAAATTTATTTGCAAAATACACCAAACTTACAGGAATAAGTCAGACACACCAGGCCTATTTCATAGCAAGGCTAAACACAGGGCACACAAATTTTATTGAAACCATGTCCTTTTTTCTACATCGAGGCAACATATTTGAAATAAGTTCTTCCCCTTATGTCAGAATACTCCTCACAACTATTACAATTCACAATCTTTACACAACACGAACTTCCTCAAGATTTGGTTAGCCGAAAGCCATCTGCTTAGTAATGCCATGAAATTGAGCCCTGCTGTCTGTGTATGTAAGTGGTAAAATTATAATAAAAAAGCACAAAAACAAACAAAAACCCATTGTTACTTCTTAAGACACGCATGAGTTTAAATTTCCAAAGCTGTACGGTTCTGTACTCTAGTTGGATGCACAGTGACACGTTTAGCTAGCAATGACAATCTGTACTTCAGCTGGCCTTTGCTTATCGATGCCTCAAGAAATTAAAGTACAATATTCCTTGGTGAAAAATGCTGAATTTGCTCGTCACAAACTGTGCACTATGAAAACCACTAAACCAGGTTAAAAAAAATGTTAGCAGCAGACAGTGCTATCAGTGACTCTGAGAGTATGGAACTTATACCAAACAGGACTCTCTTTCCTTTTAAAACACAGTACACAGCTTTCTCGACAAAAGAAACTTGGAGACTCTGTGCTTGTAAAAATGTAAAGTGTTATGGCTGTAACTTGTGACGTACACTATCACTAAAGTTGTTACTTATTTTTCTTTGCCTCTCTCATTACCCGTTGCTGAGAGAAAAAAACCGAAGAAGTTTGAAGTCATTGTTTTAATTCACATTTTGACTTCGTGACATGGAAGAGCTACATGGATATCAATTTGTTTAATGAAAAAAAAAAGACAAAAACATCTGGTAAGACTCGCTTCCAGGAATTTCATCCATTGATCGTCAGTCCGTCTGGCAAATTCATGTCTAGTTCTCAGATATATTCCCTCATCTGCACAAAAAAATCTATGAATTACTTCAATGCATACAAAAACTTTAGGTACAATGTCTACGAGAGTCGCTATATGTTTCACATTCATAAACGGTCTTTGATACAGTATTAACAACCATGCTCATGTAGGTCACATTTCTGACACATATACAAAAAAACAAAATAACAGTTATTCATCATCATCAAAAGTCAGTCAAATTTCATCTAAATGTGCCTGCAGTCAGGCCATTTCATCATTTCTTAAAGTGTTAAGAATGCTGCTGGCCAAAGAGTGCTTCTCCTTTGTGAGCCCTCAAAATCCGACACAAAACTGTTCTTGACACATCTGGGCAGGATCTGGGCAGGATCTAGGCGTTGTGCAAACTGTTTTCTCTCAAGCCCTAACTCCTTAGGTATTTTTGGCAAGGAGAACTTCCCAAAATGCTTCCACATCAAGCACTAGGCAGTCAAGCAGTAGCATATGTGTACGTGGCCAAAACAGGGACATCAAGGCTGATGTGAAGTAGCAGTGACTTGTACTGTACCATTAAGAATCCATCAGCAACATTGCACAACCAGATTCTAGGTGCCAGCCAATTCGTAACAGTTAAGTTTTATACACGGAAGGCTGCACACTTCAGTAAGAGTTAAAAATGCATTGGTGATTGGTCTTCAATGGCGTAACAGGGAGAGAAGGGTGTATTGTGGCCTTGATACCTACAAGTACATAGAATCACCCTGTATCTGTACAGTAACAATATCCCAGTTTTATGAAAGCCAATTTCCTCAGCTTAGTTCATCTGTATGTCTTGGAGATGCTTGTCCCTCAGTGGTGCTGTGGTTAACAGGGACTTTCAGAAAAATCAACTCTTGGGGTAGACACTTCTTTACAAGAGGTAAAACGTGAACGGCATTTTACTTTTTACTCCCCAAACCAGTAAAAACATGTTTCCATGACTAAGATGACAAAATGAGACAAAATGAAAACATAATCGGTTTGATGCAGACTGCTGTTGTTTCAACAGTTCTCTTACCAAAGTGCTTCCCTCTCAAGACTAGTGTCTGCCCGACCTGACTAGACGTCAGGATGAAACTCCTTACTCCAAACTACAGGAGAAAAACCATGTCCATGATAATGTGCGCTGCATTTCCGCATGATTTAACAACACATAAGGTGTCATTCTGAAATGGATTCCTGATGATGTGCACGTACACCGACTGGCCTACTTCTTTGAATGGCCAACAGGAATCGTGTGAATGGTCAACATCTTGACAGTTCATATGTACAAGTGAATTCCTGTTCTTTGATTGGCAGCAGCGATAAAATGCAAGTGTGCAAAACAATGCCGGAATGAAATCGACTCCAAAGTGCAGTAACTCTGGCCATTAGTGTTATAAGCTGAGAGTCAGTGCAGCACATTCTGTGGCAGGGATATGGTTCAGGGGACAAGAGTTTTGCTATAGTCCTTTCAATCACTAGAGTTAATCAAATTTTGGGGAAGCATCTTTCTTGAAGTAGTCAATGACCACAGAGTGAAGAAGCCAGCAGACTTAAAGGATTTGAACATCCCATACATACACATCTCATCTTCTAGCAAAGATAACACCAACTGTGTCAAATGAACAACTCTGGCCAATTTCACTATAAAAAATGCCTTTTCCAATACATTAGCCTGATCGAACGTTACCATTAATTAACACTCAGTTTATTTCCTCAAGTCGATCATTGCCCACTGAGGTACAGAAAACAGATTTTAATTTACAATCAAATGCCAGGCCCGATATACATGTATCTTTTCGCTTAGTCCTGTATGTACGTTTTTATATATATCAGCACTCCGCACAGAAAGGTGGTGCACGCTTTGCTTCTGTTAGGTTATTTTCTTTGTGAGCTCTACCCTGACTTGCACTGATTAATTCCTTGATCTGTTTCCAGTCAAATCAAGTTACAGTCAACTGATCATTTGCATTTTCTCTCCAGCTCTTGAGACGAATGTGTGATTCACTGGTAGTCCAATTTGGTCTCCGCACCAAACAGGTCCAACGTCAAATTGCCACGGGCTCACTTAATCAGTTCAGTCCATTTCTCATTGCTCCATGGCAGTTACTGACAAAAAAGTCTACCAGTTAGGCTGGTCTGTGGTCTCAACAGAAGATAGAGGCATTGTCCGTAACAACCTCAGGATACCTCCCTCTTGTTTTTGAAACAAAATCCACCACCTTGTTCCTTCTTCCAGACATTGCTTTGCTTGTTAATGCCATATTGCATCACTCTTCAAACAGTTGGTTTTTAAATCTCTCTTAGTACGGAGCACCGCTGGACAGGCGCAGTCATTTACGCAGGTAGCGGGACGACGCCGTTCGTGGGACCCCATCCTCCCGCGTCAACTCGTTGGGCTTGGCACCCAGGCCGCTGCTGATACCACCGTTGATGGCGGAATACGGAGTTGTGAGACGCCCCCCGGCTATGTCCCGCCGTGTCAGCTCGGGGCCAGACATGACAGGTGGGGCCACACCGCGGTGGAGGCGGCGGCTGACAGAGCGTTGGTTGTCAGCTCTGGAGATTGGACGGGGTGATGTGGGGTTTGCTGGAAGATCAAAATGGTGAAATGATAGTAACCACCACAGTAGTCATTCTTTACGAAATAACACAAACCAAAGAACAAGCATGGATCAAATTGAACAGTTCTTCTGATGTGCTTTTAAATGAGCAACAAAACTAAATAAAAATGTTAAAAGACTGGTTTAGTCAAGTAGAAACACAAAGAAAAGCCTTGAAACTGTCAAATCAATTTACACATGCAGATTCAACAATAACAAGTGCCTTCTCGAAGCCTGACTTCTCCAAGCCTGCCAACAAAGTAATTCCATACTCTGAATGTTTCTCGCTGAAGCAATATAAATGGAAGTTGGATTTGTCAAGACAGGTAAGCCAAACTCTGCGCAATCTGACAAGATGCCCATACACAGTATTGGATGACTCTAACAGAGCAAGTGTCAGTATGGAATTGCACCAGGACAGATTTGTGCAGAATGGATACTGACAAAAATTGAAGTCCTCTTGGACAATAACTAAGAACCTGAAGGCAGTAAAATTCAAGTATAAGTAACAGTTCAAAGGGTGAGTAAAAACACGGGTGATTTAAATGGCTGCTTCACCAAAACAATCTGACATTAGTCAATGATGTTAGCTTGGCTTAGTCTCCAGTTACTCTCATTTCCAAACACTAAAAACCTGAACAGCTGAGAACTATTAGATGAATAACTCAAAGCCAAAGCAAAACTGGAAAAATAAAAACCAACAAGTTCACTGGAACACAAGGGTTGACTGCTCAAACTTACCCATTACTAAGTTTACTACACTGTTTATCCTGGAATAAACCTGGACTGAATCCTGTGCAAGAAGTTATCTACTTCCACCAGAATCCCGTTCATATATTATTTTAATCTTCACAACTCTTTACAGTTAGTTTTATTTAATAAATTGCACCTTCTGTAAAAATGTGGTCGGGAAAAACACAACACAGTTACCACCCTATCTCAGTTATGGCAGGCTAAGACAACAATGGAACCTGAATTCTCCATGAAATTTCCTTTATAATCCTAGAAATTCATTTTTCGAATAGAAAGTCTGACATATTTGCCGACCCTGCATAAAAACCTGTTCCAAATGCATGCATTTCTGTTGTTAGCATACCTAGTTGCTTGACAGAGATAATGTACACAAAAATTTCAGGTAAGAAGTAATGCTTCTGATACTCCATCACCAGCCTAAGATCCGTAAGGTCTTCGGACAGCAGTGCACATCTTTATATATCTCAAAGGAAGCTCCATCCCTTGTTCCTCTTTTTAACAACAGTCTTCATCAGACTGGACACCAATGTGGACATGCTAAACACTCCAATCCACCTTATGCTGTCCTGTCCTGCAAAGATGCCCTCAACACAGATTTCACACTTGATCTACAAGTTCTCTGAAACTGCTCAGAGTGGTTCTTCAACCAATCATGATAAAACCGCTACGGTGTGCCTTAACTAGTACCTAGGCCCTACTGCTTTATGCTTGTGATCACTGGAACGCCTGTGCTTCAGGGGAGCTCCCGACTGCTGGCTGCTGCAACCCTTACTAATCTCCGGCAGCTCGGTGTGGCTGCGAGACGGGAGCCATCTGTTAGCTGCTGGGGCTTTCTGGACAGATCCTACAGACACTGTCGCCTGAGGGTTGGAGACTATATAAGAATGCAGAAGGCAATTAAGGAATGCAAATACAAGATGCACTAAAGGCCTGATCAGTTAAAGAAAAGTAACCAGTTTATTTTGTGAGTAAAATACTACCAAACTAAAAACGGAAACTTTAAAACTACTGACAACAGCCCTAACCTAGATTTCCTCTGTGATGATTAAACTGCTAAAAAAAGGCTTCGAGGGAAAGGTCCTAGTTTTAAATTTCTAAGCTTCATGTAACAATCGTTAACCACTTCATGCCGGGGCATTTTTCAATGTTGATGATGCTGGGCCGGCATTACTATCATTTTTTCCATTTTCAAAATCCTTCAAAAATTCATCATTTCATTTAACGGTCGTTTATAGCCGCACCAAGTAATCTTTAGGCACTACTCTAAGTTGACAGGTGACCTTCATTGACGCCCGAGTATTTCAGCCAGGCCAGCAGCCTTGTAAACAGAGCCCAGATTGTGCGATGTGGTATAACTGTCTTTTGTTCACGGACCTGGCTTAGTGCACTGCTGACCTCTTTTCAATAGGGGCCAGATTAGCGTGCAGCCGTTCTGTGTGGCTCATTGCTGCGGTGGTGGAGCGCTTTTGTCCCCGGTGGTAATCCGCTCGCTCTCAATGCCTCAAACCCTGGTATACGGTTTCAAAAGAAGGCTGGATTATCACCACTTTTGAGAGTGAAAAATGTCGGTAATGCCCAGTAGCCTGGTCTTTTGTTCGGAGTACGGTCTTTTGTTACAGGGCCCTATTTCCTTTGTCCGAGTTTGGAAACCCCGGCCACCCATATAAATCATACGTCTCCGATCCCGGAGTCCTCGGCAGGAATTGGTTGAAGCCGTAATGAGCACGATACATGTACTTAACACACTGTTTTTCTCAGTAAAGCCTTTTTGTTTGTTACCTTAACATTTCTGCCCTGCAATTTGTCTACTTGGCATTGGTAAAGTTTACGCTGAGCTGCTGGATACTCTGCCGAGTAGAGGAACATGTTCTGCACAGCTACAAATTTTTGGTGGACTTCTCCTTAGTATCCAAGCACTATCTTCTTTAGCACCACCAGGAGGTAATGACTTACCACCTGCTGCAGGTCCTTGTGGAGGTCCCTCTGATGCTTTGATGCGGCTGGTAGCTGCCGTGGTGGCCACCGCCCGTGTAGTGGAGCTGCGGGGATGCTGCAGGTGGCCCTGCCTCTCTCTGTCCTCTCGCCTCTCCCGCTCTTCGTCGTGGGGCTTTGAATTCCCCTGTAGGGGGTTCAGACATAAGGATGCAGTGGTGTTGAAGGTAAGGTTGAAGCCCAAGGTCATTATTGGGTATTTTCAAGTAGTTGTGGATTTCCGTACCAACATGAAAGACATGTTTGAAGGTTTACACATTTAGGCTCGGATTCCCTCGTCAGGGATGAAATGATATCAGACTCCTGGTGGATTAAACAATTTCAGTCAGCTTGGATGTGGAAACAATTCTACATTCCTGTTGGCCCTCTGTTATTCAACCCCTCGAACTTCTACAACTGCACTTATACCTTGGACTACACAAAGATAGCAGAGGAATGGTTTATAATGGACCCAACAAAACTAAAAAATGTTGGGCATCTATGGCACGAACATTTTCAATTGAAATTCTTTTGCAACCACATCTGACTGTTAATTTTTGGAACCAATCTTTTTGAGCCCTACCAATCTCCAGCACTTTGCAAGGGACCCATCCCACATTCTTTTGTGCTTTGGCTTCAAAAGGAAAAACGTGCCACAAGTAAATTTAACTTGGCTCTCCCTTATTAAATCCTGCAAAATCCTTCCAAACGTTCTTGTGGATATGGAAAGATTTGAGTAAGTTACAGGTAAGCAAGGCAAACAATATACAAAGATTTTCAAAACTGCACCTTGATAAATTTACTGTGAAAGATGTTATTACATTCAGAAAGGGAATGACATAATACCAACAGAATCTTCAGCAGTACTTGGTTTTCAAATTCATTTGCTAGAGCACAATCAGTACGTAAAAAAAAATGAGTTTCACTTTAGTAAGAATAAGTGCAGAGTGAGACTTGATAGGAAATGCTCGTGCTTGTGGCAACGTACAATTTTCAGAAGATTCCAGTCAAAGATGTAGTCATAGGTGAAACCTTGCCGGTGGAAGAGATTGCGGAAAAGCTGTCGGAGAAAGGAGTAGTCAGGTTTCTCATCAAATCGTAGCGACCTTGTGTAGTTCAGGTATGTGGCAAACTCCGCTGGTGGAAGGAAAAGAATGATGCCAACAATAAATGCAAGTAAACTTCACAAAAGAAACAAAGACAGTCGCCAAAGACCACTAAGTTAATGCTTCAGACATGATGATTTCTAATGTTATTCAACTATTGCAAGATGTACGTTGTGTCAGGGAGATTTTCATTTTAATTACAGGTTTAGCCTTTCCAAGTTGTCTGCTGACATACGTTCAACTGCAATTCATGGTAAGGTGGCCATGCTTTTGTTGACCGTAAACTTAAAAATTGGACTGTCCATCGCAACCTCTTGTTGGCGCACTCTAGTAAATCGCCTCTACATACATTTGGAAATATTTATCATGATTACTTTTCAATAAAAAAAAAGGATCAGCAAATGCAGTTCATCTCAAGCAATGACACCCCCATGTCCCAAGTGTTACTCTAGAGAGAATAAAGCCTTTTCCTCAGCCTATGTCCTTACATGGGAAACCAGCACACAGTGTCTCAATGGCTGTGGACATCTTCTTTTCACTGATCTTTTCATACTTCTGCCTCTTGGTGGCAGCCTTTAGGCCCTGCCAGGGTAGACTGCCCAAGTTAAAGTACATCAGCATGTAGCCCAGAGATTCTAGGTCATCTCGCCGGCTTTGTTCTGCCGAGAAAGCAAAACCAAGTATCTTCCTAGCAGATGTACAGTAACTGTTCATGCACAGTTCAGGGTAAAATTCTCAAATCCAATGCAAAATAAGTTAAAAGAACCAAAAAGGAGTAACACACTTTCTGTGATTAAAATTAAAAAGTTCCACAAAACAAGTACTTTTGTTTTTATTCACTGATTAATCATTTCTGTTAAACTGTATGTATGCAGGGAACTAAAAATAAAAATAAAATGTTAAGCATCAAGATGAGACAGCAGTGGCCTCGAGATGCTTGACAAGTCACTGGTGAAGTGAGGCATTCAATCTCTATAATTCTACAATCATACCTACTTATATCATTCCGACTGACAATACCAGCAGGAAACATTACCTCGTGTGAAAGAATGAGATACACGTACACAGATGTATCTTTCATATGGAAATGTTTTTCAATTTTTGAAAACCTAAGAGTTATTAACCACTTGCTTTCGGGTTCGTTTTCTCCATACCTAATGCCAAGGTGATTGAAAACAGGACAAAAGAGCTGGCCTTGTAACAAAAGACCGTACTCAGAACAAAAGACAGAGCTGCTAGGAATTTGCAACATTTTTTCAGTTGTCAATAGCGGAGGAAATCCGTGATTGTTTTGAAAGATAATACCACTGTTTGTGGCATTCAGCGCAAGCAGATTACCACTGGGGACAAAAGTGCTCCAGTGATGAGTGATACAATACCGCTGCACGTTAATCTGGCCCCTAATGAAAAGACGTCAGCAGCACACTATGCCGGTATGGGAACAAAAGAAAATTACATAACACCGCACAATCTGAGCTCTTTTGTTCACAAGGTGGCAGGCCTGGCTGAAATACTCAGGCGTCAATAGATGTTGTCTGTGAGATTAGAGTAGCCACTAGACAGTCATTTGTGTGGGTGTAAACGTGTAGTAAATGAAGTTATGAATTTTTAAAGAACTTTGGAAACGGAAAAAAATGAAAAACCACTTGGCCCAGCAGAATCAACATGGATAAATGGGCCTGGCGCGTTGTGGTTAGGGATAATCCCATTCTAACTTGAAGCATTTTTTGTAGTGTTTTGTTTTAAGAAGCATCCAAGTGCATCCTGCATCTACCTCTTTCTGATTTAATCCAGCCAAGTGAATACTTCTGTAGATACTCAAATGCAAAGATGTATGTGAACTCCAACTCTCCACATCCTTCAACATTTAAAATAAACGTGGAAGGCTGTGCAGGATCCAGGAAGTTAAAACCCAGTCACTTTTATTTTAGAAGGGGATTGATGCCTCTCGGAAAATGAATTATGAAAACATTGATATTGCTTTCCTACAGAAAAAGGCATTTATAGATCAAAGCAATTAAAGGAGAAAAATAGTTGTCTAGAGTCCACAAGTGTAGCAACTTTAAAATTCAGTTTTCCTGAGCCCCCAAAATATAGCAGATATAATATGTACTGTTAGATATAAACGATTCAACATTTCATTCCTCATTAGATTCCAGTCTTTTATCAGAGGAGAACCATGACAGATTACATGCTGACAAACTATGTACACAACAGTCAGCTTCTCAACAAATGTGTTACAAAGTATTTGGATAACCAACAGCACTGTTGATATTTGAGAAATCTGAGCCTCTCTTGCGCTTCCTCGTCCACTGTGATCTGCTCCTGGGCCTGCAAATGTTTCAAATATTCTGGTGTCATTAATCACAGCGACTTACAACGACGCAGCAGTGACTGCTCCTGAAAGTCAATCCCCAATAATCATCTGACAGAGGTGGGGTGGACAGCACAGCTAATACATCAGGCTCCCTTGGCCATTCTGACTATGGGAACCCACAGCACAGAAATGATAGGCAAGCTTCAGCTTCAGCAAATTTGAAGACCCTGTTTTACGAGTTGTTGCTTGGGCAAAAAAATCATGATAGATGATGTGGGCATCCAAGTTGTCATTTTACAACAAATCTTAAAATCCTGCTTCTTATTTCAGCTGAAAGCCTGTTAACAGCAAGCGCTTACCAAAAATACCGTAGACGGGGTACACACTTGACAGACTGGCTTTTATTTTTAAGCCTTAGACCCAAATGACCACCTGAGGGTTGAGGTATCTCTTGGACAAAAAGGACTTTGAAATTTAGCAATCAGACAAACTGTTGATACACTGAGTGAAGCGACACCTTTCAAAATGATCAAATTCAGCACTGGTAATCGATCAACCATTTGGGTGATGCGTCTGCATAGCAGTTTACTGACATTAAACCTTAACACTTGCAGTTTACACAGGTTCACCAAAACACAACACTTGTTTTACATACAAAGTGTGGACATTCCTTTGTTCTCCTGTGGTCAAGATAAATGCTCCTTTTTCTTCCACTATGATAACTCTTTTGAGCTAGATTTTTGATGATTTCCTGGACTGTTCCTTTTCATTTTGCCAAAGATAACCTGATAACCTTGACTACAAAATGCCTCTGAAGCTATTTTTCAGAGGGAAAAACATTGTGTGGACGCGTGCAAGTCCACATAATGCATTATATAGACTTCCTTTGTGAAGAGGTCCACACTATGTATGACACGCCTGTAACTTGAATTGGATTAGTCCATAAATGAGCACAGACGCGTTCCTCAGAATCCATAAAATTCCCCAAACCCCTTCATTGCACAGTTCCTTCATTTTCCATTTTCAAATGATTCTTGGCTACCCAATGATAAGAATTCCTTACAGAATCTTTGCCTTCAAAAATTATCGAAATGCAACCAATTTTCAGCCAAACTCAATTAAGTAATCAAGACACCTGTTGCATGACAGGTGTGCGCGTCCTACTCACCAATGCCTAAATGTGTGTTAATACTGGCGTATCTGGCCGTGCCGGTCAAGTTCTTGTTCTCCCTGTAGGGTATGTGCTGGTGTGTGTGGACGTCTCGGTACTTCTTGGCCAGGCCAAAGTCGATGATGTAGACCAGGTTGCCCTTCTTGCCAAGCCCCATCAGAAAGTTGTCGGGCTTGATGTCCCGATGGATAAAGTTTTTGTTATGTACATATTCAACACGGCTGATCTGAACAGATGGAAGGAACAAAAAAAAGGTGCAACCTTATCTTTGAGGAGGCCTTATGTTTTGATCTTATCAGCATCTCTCACAAAGGCATCTCTGCTTTTATTTAAAGAGAGATGAACAAGACCTGGTTGGACAGTTCAAAATGCCCTGCAGGTTGGCACATGACGTGGGGAATGGCGGGGTTAGGTCAGGTCAAGTCATGCAATCCAACTGAACAAAAACATGGCTCTCAATACAAAATGAGCCAACCCCTCAGAGTAACTGTAACATGTGCAAGGAAAAACTATTCTACATGTACTTTCAGATGTAAGCTACTTATCGCAACTATGTAAGTCTGTGGTACACGTGCCACTGCTCATTATGTTAAAACACATACATGTATGTACAACAATGTGCTTTCAATAAGGCTTGTCGGAAGGTCATGGCTGTGGTTGGAAATACTGCATAAACCTATGGAAGTCAAAGGCTAACCACTGTAGCCACTTCCATGAGATACTGTATCATTATGTGTCTGTCGTGTGTTCAAATGTCATATAATCCCACATCACACCAGTCAACAATTGCTCTGTCATATCGCTGCCTTGATGTTTTTCCCTCTTTTTTGTAAGGGAAGTTATGGGTGACGAAGGAAACTTTGAACATTAGGGGTTAGTGTGTGCATGTGCAAGCTAGCATGTACTACCCAGATGAGGGCTTTTGCTAGACCGCCGCGGTTTTTACTTGAATTTGGCTAGCGGACCAGTGTTAGAGTCGAACCCTGATGGCATCCGTCTGAAATACTTGTCACCGCAACAAGATGAACATCTGAAACACACAAAAATCCTTCTCAATGGAGTTTTAGGGTATTGAGTAATAACTCATAAAGAGACGAGTGTAAAAACCAACAGGTAATGCTTTATAGGAGGATTGAGGACTGATCAGGCCTATCAATGTAAAGCCTTTTCACACGAGACACAATCCCTTGAGCGAACTTGCCCAGGGCGGGATAAACATACATGTACATGTACTTTGCCTGAAGCAAATGTGAAACAACATGGGATTGAACTTGAGGTTAAAAAATCAAGTCACTGCGAGTGTCCACGGGGTGAACTCACCCTGGGGATGGATGTTTTGGAGCAAACAAGGCCTTTAGGTGTGTTGTGCAGTACATGACTTATCTCTTTCGAAAAATTATTCTTTAATACTGGTACAGTGTATCTTGGGTGAACACCTCACGCAGATCAGCATGGTGATTAGGTTTTCAGTCCATGAACAGATCTGTAACATTCCAATTACGTCGCTGCATAGCGCATTCCATATCCTGTATTAACTTCATCCTTTCCTTTTGCAAAGTGCAAAGAAACGATACAACTTAAGACAGGAACATCTTTTCCCATCTAATTTAGTAATGTTCTATCAGCTGCCTGTCTTTTACCGACTGAAGCTGTATTAACCAAACAAATCATCAGGAGTCAAAGTCCCCAGATGGGCATACCATTAAGGTCTTTTCACACGTTCCACTTCATCAAGTTCCTGGAAGTATCATCTGTTTTTCTTTGTTAATCCTCACAATGCCTACTTTTAGCATGTAAAGACGATGAGCGCGTATCCTAATTGGCTAGACTGCCAGTACACTGTTCGCCATCAGATGCATTCACAGCATATGCATGGCCACTGTCTACCCAAGTCAGGTGTAGAGAGCGAGGGAGCGTGAAGGTTTGTCTGTAGCTGTATCTACTACTTTCTCCCATGACTAACTAAATGGAAGACTAGGAAGCCTAATTTCTCAGAAACATTCTCCCCCTCCTCTGCAAGGTCAAACCACTTTCAAAGAAGTGCTGATGTGGTCCATTTTTCCATTGGCCATTCCTCGATCTGCTGGTACATTTCACAGGATACTGGCAAATACTTGTTAAAAGTACAGGTCACTGTGCAATGTTAGGTTGGTGAAGTGGTACTTCCCCCAAACATCATGTAACATCCCTAGTTACCCCTCATCAAACAAACCAGACTTGTTTATCAACTCTAATCAGGTTATGTGTGTTTTCTTTCAAACAACCTCTTGTTTGCTTACTCTCGCCAACTCATAAATAAAAACGTCTTCCACCATCTCTCCTCCAAGAACTGTAGAGAGTACTGTTCATGTGATGCTGTCACAAAATGCACCTAATTTCTAAGGGCTCAGATGCAAAAGATGCACACAAGTGAGGGTCAGTAACATTGCTGAGCTATGTTGCTCATCAGGGCAGTGAATCTCAGTCCTTTTGGGGCCACCGACATGAACACTCACCAACTGATCGGCCAATAATAGCACTGTCTTTAAGCCAAACTGCCGCGAGCAAAAATTGAAGAGGTCTTCCAGGCTTGGGCCTAGGAGCTCCATCACCATCACATTGTAGTCTCCCTCTGCCCCGCACCATTTGATGGACGGGATACCAACTGACATGCAAAGGGAAAGATGAAAACATAAACAAATTAAAACAACTTCAGTAATTGGAATAGTCAAAGATGATTCCAGTTACCAGAGGAAAACAGATATCAGAAAAAGGGCAAATAATCATATACCATGTAATGGTTTTGTTTTATAACACACACATGTACTGGTACATTTGCCCTTGTAACATGATGATAATGATGTCCATGTAAATGTGCCTGTCAAAACAGAAAACATCAGAAAATAGTGTCCTCTGTATGTACACGTACAGGTACCGTATGTGGCTTAAATGGCTGAAAGAATAATGGCCAATTCCACAATGACATAACAAATGCATTCAAAGAGCTTGGTAATCAGACCACCAGCCCATTTCACCTGATAGTAAGGGTGAGGATTAAAGCAAAGTGTCCCCCCCACATCACTGAACTCCTACCAAAACAAGGAGAACTCTGTCCCTGAAATGTCTGCATCTCACTGTCCTCCATGACGTTTGGAAACATCAGACCCAATCAAGCCACCCTCTTTTGAAAACCAGCTGTGGTAAAATGCCAGCTAAAATATCAGATTGCCACCCACAACATGAAAGGCTGTATCAAAGGGCCTTTGACAGAGGCATTCTCCTGTTTCACAGTTACACATATCTGTACATTAGCTACTGTACACTAAGGTCGGAAGGCTCAGACCAGGGATGTCTCTAAATTCTTGTACAAGTTATGAAAAGTGGTTCTGTGTACTCTTAATTTAACATGCCGAGATGACATAGATGTACAAGTACATTGTAAATATGTCCAGTACATACTGTACATGCCACTATAGATTAAAACAAAAACAAAAAAATCCCAGAAATACTGTAACATGGCAAATACTGTACTCAATGTGATGACAAAGGAAAAAGCTGATAATAAAGCACACTGATCAGACCAGGTAGTGCACAAATGTACCAGTAGTAAATCTACCAGTATTCTGTATTACTGGTATCGTGTACATGTACATACGGCACATGTACATGTAACGGTACATGCGCATGGTTAGTATATTAGTGCATGTGGTCAGCACAGTGCAAACTTTGCATGAATTGTTTGGGGACTCTGGATGTCCTATTTTCAATGTAGTGCACACCAAACCATCTAATCATCTATAAGGATTCCTATCTCTTGCATGCAATGTACACGTTGGTTCCTTCATGTTTACACTCCATCATTTGCTCAAGACGGACTGACTGGGTATACATGATATCTAACGATAGAGACTAGGGTGTCATATCTTCAACAATTGTATTCCTCTGTCAGCTTCCCATGTGTAAAAGGTCAATAGGCCTTTGGGAGAGAACAAAAATGTAAATCAACGACATCTGTGGCACAACACGGGCATCGTCTCACAACGAGGTGCTTACTCAACAAAATGAATGCACGGCCACGTACACACGTAGACGCACGGTAGAGCAAGTGTAGACAACAGCAGAATAAAAACAGTGTGACGCCAAGCACGTTCCGCAGAGAAATGCAAATTGCCGTGATTTGTCCCCTTCGGCGTGGGATTAACATCCCGCACAATTAATTATCTGATTCTGAGAAGATTGGGGAGGGGGACATACCAGTGTTATGACGGCACACTTCTTTTTTCTAACAAGTTGAAGTGTGGCTGGCGTGATGTGCCTTTCTGAACAGAAAATAATATCTGTATAACAAAAACAAGGTCTTTTTTTTTTAAATTCCGATCTTACATCCAAAAATCATACGAAAGACATAACAATTCATGTGTATTTGTAATGTAAGTGGAGAATGAAAACCCGGAACAATCAATAACACTAAACTGATTCCTTGTCCATCATTTCCAAATTGCCATTACACTGTATGTAAATACAGTGACCAGAATAGTATACATGTAAGTATTTTTCATGAAGAAAGAAAAATACAGAATTTACAAAGATGGTACCCAATTATTTATTCGGACAGTTGATTTTGAAATTCTTTCTCTAGTCTGACAACCGTCTGAGTCGCATCAGTGGATTTTTAATTAAATACTTAGCTAGGCACACACGCATGTCCTCAAGACCAGTTTCCTGTGGTTATTCCATTATTAAAGTGAAGCAGTGTTGTCCTACTGTACATGTATGCAATGTCCCCACAGTACCGTAGATGTTTGCCGCACACTGTATGAACAGTCACTGTACACATCACAGTGAAGAATGCATACATGTACATGTACATGTACTCATACACATGTACGGTGCTCACGTACAGTATGCGTACATTGTACATGAACCTGTACTGTACCTACATGTATGTACTGTAAGATTTGTTTACTGAACAGCAAACCGCTACCTATATGTACCGATGCATGTCGTAGCCGGTACATGTGCTAAGCTATCAGTACATGTACTGTAGGAGTACACGTACGTACAGGTACGATAACACATGCTGAATGACTGTTTATGTGCGTAATCTTTACAACCTGTAAAGCATGTCTTTGCACTGCAGCATGTACATGTACCAGTTCTTGGCTTTAAGCAACAGTTGACTTGTACAGGTGAATGTACATGTACTGGTATTAGTACCGTACATTTACAGTACATGGGCCTGTATTGTGCAAAAACAAGAATTGACAACTTGCTTTCATGAACATGGACATTTGCCCTCAAAATTATGTCATTACTGAAAATTTTAATTTTATGGATTGACAAAGAATTCTTGACATCTCGATATGACTTACATAATATACATGTACATATGTACAAAAAATTAAGATAACCATGTCCATCTACAAGTACATCTAACTGTAAGTACAGTACATATACATGTACATGTAGTTGTCTTTACAAAATGAATATGGATACACTCTCAATGTACGAAAATTACTTAAGATAATCATATCCATCCACATGTCTATATGTTCATGTACATGTACCGGTAAGTACATGTAGTTGTCTTTACAAAATGGAATAGAGTATGCTCCTGTGGATGCATCATGCACTGCACACGATACATGTACATGTACGAGTAGGCTAGCTTCTTCATTACCCACGTCCCATACACAGCTGTACTGTGTAATATTCCTTCAATGAAAAACACAGCAAACAAATGTATCGTAGACATGTCAAGCTTACATGTACAGACAGGTACATGTAGCCGATCTTATTCTACAAAAGCCCTACTTGTACATGTATGTAAATTGACCGCTGCACAACAAAAACCAAGGATAATGAGCCAGTTCAGTATTCCAATAGCACATGCCCAAAATGAAGTGCATCTGAGGTCATTCAGACGCATGTGCAAGGTCTGCTTCATTAGTGTGTCCCCACATGGACTCACATGGGTACTTTGTTCCCGAATGACCTGGCTTTTTAAAACACAGAACTGGCTGATTCCTAGCTTGAGCATTTACCAGTAAAGCTTAACATCAGGCCAGTTCTCGCCAACACAAGATTGTTTGTGCATTACATGTACTCAACCTTTCACTGCTAGGCTGTAGGACATGTTTCTTTTCACTTCTGATGGATGAATGGTACCAGGGCAAAACTGAAAATGCTACATGTATGTACCGTACATGCACAGGGTATCTTCCTAATAGTAACATTACATAACATTACAAAATTCTTTCATTCTTTCATTATGCATGGGCCGATGAATAAAAAAATTTGTTTCGCCTTCACTAAAAATACATGTATATGTTACTGAAATCCTCACCCGTTTTTTTTTCCAGCTTTCCTACATGTACCTGACATGAAATTAAAATTCTCTACTTACATGTTGCAAATGACACATGAAGCAGCACGACGTTATAGCGGTACATTACATGTAGTTCCTATCTGGGGAAGTCATCACTGTTCAAAGCAAGCAACTTCAACTCTGGGTGTAACACTACCTGCAGCTGTATGCAACCCGGCACATGGTGACTGAAGCTGCCTTTGATGCACTTCCTAGTCTGCCAATCATGGAAAAGCTAAACAACCAGCCTACCATGGTAGAGCTTGGTACTGACTGCCTTACATGTGGGAAGGCATGTCAATAGCCTGTAGCAAAACTGGCGCTCTGCTGTACAAAATCTCGGAGAGTGGAATGTCACTTTTATTACAGCACCTTTACAAGCTTCTCTGCCTGTGCTTGGAGGACTAGACCAAAAAGATATACGAGATGCCAATATTCTCACCATCTACAAACACAAGGAAAGTTACAGCAACTGTAAAAACTGTGTACTGTATCATGGCATCTAACTCCTCAGCATCACTGACAAAGTCTTTGCCTATGTCATCCTGGGATGCCTGCAGAGCTTCGCCTTGCAAGCCTACCTGGAGTCACAGTGTGGTTTCTGAGCCAGCAGATTGAAGTTGGCTATGATGTTTTCATAATGCTGGCTACAGAAGAAGTGCTGAGAGCAGTGGAAACCACTGTACGCAGCCTCCATCAACTTGATAAAAGCCTTTGACCTGATCAGTAGAAGTGGACTCTTCAGTCTTTGGCAGAAGGTTAGCTGCCCCTCAAGGCTGCTCCAAATGGTACATGTAATTTCCTTCCGTGAGGGGACACACAGCACCGTCTGCTTCAATGGTGCAACCTCTGATACCTTTCCTGCAAGCAGAGGAGTGAAGCAAATCTGTGTAATGGTTCCATCCTTTTCAGGATCTTTTTCTCCACGCTCCTCTGTATACCTTAGCAGACTGCAATGTGGCTATCTACATACATGTACATAGCTTTGCCCCAGAGTTGATGGGAAGCTCTTAAACATCGCTTGCCAAAACAAAGGTCAGACAGATCCTGATACATGTGATGCTCTTTGCTGATGATGCAGCACAAACCTCACATGCTGAGGCCGGTCTTCAACAGTCAATCGTTTGTCCCACACTTGTGCGGAGTTCGGGCTATCTATCAGTCTAAAGGAGACAAACATCGAGGCTCAGGATGCTGTCCCTCCCCCAGATGTCACAATCAACAACTAACATCTTAAAGAGGTAGACACCTCTCTTAGTTTTGATTTGCTAGTCAAGCTCCCTCTCTTTCAATGTAGGAATAGGCACCAGGATTGCCAAAGCTGCAACTGTCATGGCACGACTTAAAACAAGAAAGTGGGGAACAGCAGCATGCTGACGGACAGCACCAAGCTGCGTGTGAACCAAGTTTGCGTACTTGGCACTCTCCTGCATAACAGTGAGTCTTGGACATTGCACGGTATGCGTAACAGGAGAAACAGCTCAGCAGCTTCCATCTTCGCTGACTTAAGACGCATTCTACTTATTCGCTGGCAGGACAGAGTGTCAAACACAGAGGTCCTTCCACATGCCCTGTGTCCTAATCCTGTCCACACTACTCAGCCAATGACATCTCAGGTGGCTGGGCCATATGGGTTGCATGGACGCTGGTCGCATCCCAAAAGACATGCTGTGTGGGGAACCTCACAAAGGCCCCAAAGCAGTCAGACAACTGCATCTCTGTTTGCAAGATGTCTGTAAATGTTGGATGGCATAACTCCAACAACTGGGAGGGCATGGAAGACAACAGTGCAGCTTGGAGGGCCAAAAAAGGGTGTGTAGAGGCACAAAAAACATCAGGAATGACCAGCTTACTGACAAAATAGCGGGGAGAAAAGCAAGGGCAGCCTCTGTCAGCTCCATCCCTCTACACGTGCTGGTATGTCTGCAGTCAATGTGCAAGAGACTGTCATTCAAAGGTGGCTCTCTTTAGCCAATTCAGGAAATGCTCTTGCAACTGCATCTCATCAGTGCTACACCATAGTCTCTCGAGACATATGGATACGGACGACGAACTTAACACATGATTGTTCTACGCCCCATGACATGATTATAATTAGGGCTGAGTCATTTCATATAATTGACTATTTGAATATTCAACCTTCAATTAGATTTAAGAGACAAATATTCCATCATACCGGCCAGTAGATTGTTGAACAAAACACATAATCAGTCACAATAATGCACACAATTGCACATTATAATCTCTATAATAGCTTCTCACTTTTAGGACTATTTCCAGCCAAGATTTAGCAACAAAATTTAGTAACTTGTCAAATTTTTAGGAATATTTAGCAACTTCTTTGACACCACAATTTGTGATCACTGAGAGACCACTGACAATTTCATCTGATGCAGCCATCTTCCTCTTTGGGCCTCTAGTCATTTAACTGAAAGTTGAAATCCTGTCATGAAGGTTTCATTATATTTTATATCAACAAAATTTGTATAAATACATCATTATTACAAAGACAACCATCTTGGCACATACATGTATTTTTTGTAATAAAAAGCTATTTCCATATTCTAGAATGGGTTCTAATGTATATTGTACTGTTGGGCATATGAACTGCCTTTGAGTTTCTGAAATATTCTTCAAACAAGCCACAATAGTGCAATTTTTCTCATTTAAAAAAGTAAATTCTCCTTTTTTTTCATGAATTTTGCACTTGAATATTCAAATAAAAAAATAAACAAATATTTGATAATCGGTTGAATATTCAAATATTCTGCACAGCCTTAATTATAGGTACGAGTATTTCAGGTGCAGCATTTTGGACTCAGCATTATGTTAGATGGACACTTGATTCCAAATATGTACACATATAATGTGTCACAAGGTTCCTCAATGAATGACTGACACCATCTCCCTCCAGACTTACGATGTACCTGTAATCTGAAAACCAAGCCGACAGTGTCATTTGGACATCAACTTCTCTTTTAACATGCTTTCAGCTTCCTTTTGACTTTTCAGCTTCTACTTTATATACCGGTAATTGTTGATTTCTCACACATATGGTACCGATATAGGTACGTACAGTACCAGTAAGTGTACATGTACATGAATGAATTAAGCCAATACTGGTTCTCATAACTCATTTTTGCACTGGATTTTAAATGGTACTGGTAGCTGCACTCAATCTGTTTTAACCCTCCTTCTGTTTTAACTGTCAAAAACAGTCAAAAATGGCTTCCACTTGATTTCCCCCATTACACAGACACATATAGGAAATTTAACTGATTTTGACTGACATGACAATTGAGTCAAGAATGTATCTTACATGTAGCAGAGTAGGGTTAATACACGCATTCATAAGGTACCTTTGCGTCTCAGTTAACCTTGTTTTCAACTTTTGTTTCACTCTTTTGAAGCACATTTTACTGCCTTTTTGGTTTTTATGATAATGAGTATTTCCATATTCATGAGCAAAACTGCGATGTCATCCGAGGAAGAAAGCCTCCCTGTAAAACTGATTTGTACAAAAAAGTCCTACATTTTTGTAGATGCTGCTGGACTAAATTTTCTCTTCTTTACTGATTCACTGTTGTTTATGAGCATAGCAATAAGCAAGTATCAATCCCTTTCTCAGTTAACGATATGTTCTCAGTAAATTCTGGGTTCACAATTTAAACAGAAAAAACCTACGCACTGAACTACTGGTATGTTTTCCCTGGACGACATCACAGCAACAGTGCCCTCAGGTGTCCAGGAAAGTATGGATAATTTTCAGTGTTTAAAAAAGTGCACTTATCAATGCATTTAACCAAATAGTAATATAAAAGAACTTTCACAGATTCTACGGTATATGTTTAAAAAGAGTACAAAAATGTAGAAAAAATTTGGTCTTCAAATTTTTTTTACAGTTTATTGTGAGCACACACATGCACTTGTGATCTCAGGACAAAGTAATACTGGCAATTCTTGGAAGAGATCCATATTCTATATTAAATCAGCCACTGAACCAAATGACAAACACTTTGATTTCCTGTGACAATAGTGTAGAGATTGATGGAAAAAATCAGAAATAACGGAGCAACCTGTTGCAAGATGAAGTCCAGTCACACCCACACCTAAACCTACATGGGATTATTTTTAGGCCATTTTTTCCACTTCTGAGTTTGGGCCAAAGTGGAATTATTCCAAGGGTGGTGACTCAGGCACGCTCTGGCAGGATGCCTGAATGTAGGTCTAAAAAAAGCTGGGACTGCCAAACTACATAAACTGCCACTTGAAAATAAAGATTATCGAGTGCCTACTGATACTTACAGATTGCTAGAAAATTACTGTCCTGTAGAAGACACATGTACATGTACACGCACGTACATCTTGTAATGATGCTTCACTTTAACATAGGATCACTTGATGTTTGAGAGTGTTAGAAGAGGAAGTTTATATGTAGCACAGGGTGCCTTGAAAACATTCACTGCAATACTAATATGAAAATTAAGATTTAAACTGTCCAAATGCACTTGAGTAATCTTTTCAGAACTTCACCAACTATAACATTTTCAGTTTAACTTGTCCACCAGAAAATGTGGATTTTAAGAGCATCTGACAGTGACCAAAACAACAGGAATGAGTACTAGTAATGGAATATGAGTCAAAGTCATGCAATCTCCTGTACTGCTCTGGTGGGATTTCTGCTGGTGGGATTTCTGCCAGTGGGCTTCAAGAGGCACATTCAGTTCCTGTGAAATTTGACTTGCCAATCAGGAAAGCTTCAAAGCATTCTAAAAACACCAATGTGTCCCCTGACCCATTTAGTGTTTAACTCTCCCTCCATCCCTCCTCCCTCAGAGACGCCACCACCAAAGGTCACTTTCAGGTCACGCTGGTTGACACTACCGCATGTGAAGTCCATCAGCTGCTAAATCATCACAAAGAGTTCAAGCCATTGTACCAGTACATGTACACATGGGGGAGACTGCACAATCACCATGAACAAATGGCTTTTCTTATATGGAACACACTGCTAGCCCTGCATGCATGCACGGCACTGGCCTGTACCAGTAGATAAAAATCCACATCTTCATAGCAAGATAAATTCATGGTATATCACATATACATAAGGAGACTTAACTGCAATTTGTAAGAACCTGGCAGTGCTAATGCCAGTCTACATATTGTACATGTGCAATGTACGGTAAATCACTGTCATGTACCGGTATATTGGATGTTCAATAAGTTAAACAACAAACAGTTAGCATGAACATAATTTCCTTGACGAGTCAAAGGCTCAAAATGTGTTCAGGGTCATTCTATTTCTATAAATTAGGGGTCTGATTTTTTTTAGCATCCCTGTCACATTTGACATATGACTGTGTAAGTTCAGAACACATTCTCTAACTTCCAAAAGTGATGAATTAATTCAAATACCTGCCAAACAAATAGAAAGTTTGAAATCAATTTCAGTGATATTTCCTTGTCAAATGACACAGGTTAGGTGTAAAGGGACATGAAAACTATCACACTATTGGACCCAAAATTTACAGAATGACCCTTCAACTTGTAGAATACATGTACCCTGAAAGGATACAAGTGCATGGACATTCTCAAAAGCAGTGTCTTCACAATACTGTACACTTAAGTCAGTCAAATTAACAGTCACAATGCAAAAGTACCGGTATCTTGATGTTCTCCTAGATGTAAATTTTAAACTTGGTGGCTCTTTTAAGGGGACCCAGATTGGCATACATGTTGTGGCTCTTTCCTTGTCTTCCATCTCTGCAACCTGGGTTCATAATCCCAATATACCGGTAGGTAAACATGTTGACTGGATTTCAGTCCTTACCTGATTTTGAGGGGTTTCTTTAGGAAGATAATGTACATGTACATGTACCGGTACGTGGGTTTTCCTCCCACCTCTTAAAACTAAACATTTCTTCATTGTCTCCTTCACTGTGAGGGCCCCAAATGATCAGCTTTCACTGGATTTTCACAAAATCATTGAAACTGGTTCAAACTTAATACAGTAACTAAATAAAAAAAGAGCACTGTATCTGTTGCCTAATCAGGGCTGTTAATTAAAAACAGTGTTAACTGTGAGGTTTTCTAAATAAAAGGCTCAGAAAATTTAGCAAAAAGCTTCATGTACACATACCAAAGTATTTCATTTGTAAATATGAACTTTGATAGTATTAAAGAGTACCAAAATGCAAGTCCACACAAGTACTAACTTGTCCCCTCAACTGGCTGCACTGTGTTGTCTTTTTTTAAAGCAGATTAAGTTTGCTTTGGACAACAAAAAACAACTTGGGTGACTCATTCATTCCTTGCTCTACGCTGTGGGCAAGTCCCTTTGTTTGGTGTCACACAACGGGTCACTGGATAGGTTACTGTAGATCACATTCTTAGACAGTTTTTGCAATAGTGGCTCAGGGATGACTGCGTACAGTACCTGTATTACATGTGTGCATGTACATGTACATCAAAGTAGGTACATACACGTACTGTGCATGTACAGTGTAACAGCTCAACATGTATCCATGCAGTGACACAAAATGTAATTCTCATACAAGCACATACAGCAAGTACAAGAAATACATATTTTCATCCCTCTGTAGTCCATACATGTACATGTACAGTACATGTATTCATAATTCACTTCTCACTGGAACATGGAAGAGTACATTGTACATGTACGCAAATCCAAGTTGGACAATGAATGAAACAATTATCAACAAGTGTGTCAGTTAGTGAGTTACATACTGTAGATGCTGGTGTACCGGTGCGGTGCATTAGATACAAAAATGGTATAGCCATACACAAACTACATGCACATGCACATGGTACACTTAAAATAAACAAAATCAAATATTATGTGTGCATATATACATGCATATACATGTACAACATGTGAAAGAATGGGTACAAGTACATTTATGCACTTGATAGAACACTGCACACAGGCCTGCAGGCAACACTTGAACTGCAGGTAGACAGTGTGTACTTGAAACCAGTACACATACATGTACTATATTGGTACTGTACATGCACAAGGGATTGTTCACGTTATGCATGTAATGTTACGCATACATACTGGTTTGTTATATCATGGAAATAGATTGAGGATGTTTCCTCGGTCAAGAATCCATCACAAGATATACCGCAAAAACATTCATTGAATCGTGAGAACATGACAAATGTCTGCCGTGGTACGTGAGTGATTTACCCCAAGGGATACATGTACATGTACAGTACATTACCTTGATCTTTCCCACAGTTGAAAGGTTAATTGTTTCCCCTGGGGTGCATTAACATGACCTTGGGTACAGGCTGTAACAGGGGTCCATGAGTTCCATGGTACAAAACACCTTGGATCCCTACATCGGCAACAATAATGTACAGGGTATCCCTGGTACAAGAAGTTGGAAAAATCATCAACCATGCATGTACCCGTACATGCAGATGTATGGTAACCAATACGCATTCCCACCACACACTACCGTACACTGTACATGTACATTTATATCCTGTATACAGGGTACATGGACTTCAAGACTACCAGCACCGGTACCAGCACGTACATTTTTCTTGCAAGCAGTTACATGTGCATGTACATTACCTTATGTACATTCCCATGTTACATGTACCGGTATGTACCGGTACTTTTCAGTTAAACACACACTGTTATTCTTATTCTGCAAAACTGCCTGCGTGTATCATTTACAGTACACGTACAGTGGTATAATATGCACATAATACATACATATAATATCAGTAAATCTTATGTAATTCTAAAATGTACATGTACAAATGTAAGTACTTTATTTGGGGAAGGAAGAAATGAAGATTTTATGAAAACTACTGGTAGATATCAAAATCAGACATACTATGAAGCTGGTACAGTACATGTACATATAACCTTTAGATTAAAACAGTCTAATGCTGATATGTTCTTGAATTTTTAACTCCATCTCCTGAAATCACTGCCTGTGCATTACACTGTACATGTAGATGTGGGTCTTTCTCTTAAATAGGGGGCCAAATGAGTGACATGGTGGTCAAAATTTCAAAATTATCTAAACAAAATCAAAACTTGTTGATATGTAATTGATAATACATACATGCAATAAATGGAAATGATTTTTGCTTTGAATAACTACTTGACGTGTACATAATTTGTGCAGTGGTGCAGGAATTTATTTAACGTGTAACAGAGAAACCAAATCTGATGGTTCTATGCATGTCATTTTTGGTTGGTAAAGGTTTCTTTTCAACTGTTGCCAATTTTGTTTTGTGTACATACCATATATTCTCATTACAAGTTGTTTTTTTTCTGGATAGGGTTTCAGGCGGCATAAAAATGAGCAAACATTTTCCCCAAAAATTCACTTTTTGACTGTTTTTTAAATCATTTTGGAAAGTTTTGTTTGGTTTAACACAGAGTTGCTTAAATAGCAAATATATGGCACAGCTCATAGGTAAGCATGCCATTTAGCTTGTGCACCTTTGCTAGAAACATTAAGTGTTTTGAAGTTTTTAGTTTAAAGAGCTTTATGACTCATTTCACATGTACATGTAACAGAGAAACTGGTTTCTCTGTTACACGTGGGAAAACTGTCACAATACAAACATTAATTTACACTGGGAACTACATTAGAGTTTGTTGTAACAATGGCAACAACATTTCATGTCTGCAGTCAATGAATAGTGATCTCAAATAAATTAGGGATACAAAAATACTCTAAAACCTGTCCATATTTCCAATGTATGGGAATTAGTGCAAAGCAATTTTGATGTCATAAAGCATTACAATTGTCACCAAGCATTGCACATATTGCAGTGGGTTCAACATCAGTGAATAAAAAACGAAACCTTTTGTAATGAAAATGTAGAAGAACTAAGGATTGGGGCTAAAAAAGAATTCTTGTTAAAGGAGAATCTTGTATTTAAAGTGCTGTTATTAACAAGGTTGGACTGTCAAACTTGTCACGCACCCACTGGCCTACTTGAAAGTTAAAAACCTAACTCCTGTGTTTACTGGATAATGAAGAAAATTTCAAAGAATTCGGAGTTACAGAGATACATGTACATACTTAGATGCTGGTTCACATTTTAATCGAGTGGAATGTGAAGAAAGTTTGATATCACGAAGCATTTATGCCAAAAATTTCAACAAAATCCCCACGTCCAATTTTGTGATTTGAGCTGTATGCTAATGTTGTTGATGACGTCACAGCGTGCCGGCCTAGCGGACCATTCACAAAATAGCACCAGCATGCCGAGTCGGCCAGCGCGGCACACACGCGCCGGTGACTGTTTCCTGAGAGGTGTAATGTGCATTGCACTGTTTCCATGTGGTCATTGCCACTGAACGTTCCGCCGCTCATAAGACAGTCGCCGGCGCACGTTTACTGACTTGACACAGCACGCTGTGAATGGACCGCTAGGCCAGCATGTCATGACATCGTTAACGGACATTAGATACAGGTAAATTCGCAAAATGTAAAATGGCGACTTCCAGCTCGACGACATGCGTTTCTGATTCGAAGGGGAAATGTGTTTCCTTTCTTCCATTCTGCTCATTTTTTTTTGTGAGTTTTAAGTGGCTATCCTGCTCCTGTATATGTTGAGTTTCTGGTAAATTTTACCTTCATGTCTTGAGAAGAAACCCGCATCCTGTAACTTTTTGTCACAGCGTAACATGCGAGTAACAAAAACTTCAATCGAAATTTCTCGACAATGAAAGAATGGCGGGAACCTGGCATGTTTGTGTCATGTGACAATCACGTGACAGCGCATGCAGGCTTGCAATATGATCCCGACTCAGGCGAACGTCGGAAGTTGCACAAAGTTTTTTGTTTACAACGTAATGATTTTGTGAGTAACTAAAATATTTTTTTACGAGAATTGACAGGGATATCTTCAGAAATGTTTGGAATCATCTCAGACACAAGTTAGTAGGAGATATTTTGGGGATGACTTAGAGTTGATAGTTGAGGTTTTCAAAATGATTTGCAACAGCTTTTTGTTTGTTTTTAACAGCCAAAAATGATTTTCACTTCGTAACAAGTGGAGGAACGAAAAGTTACGTTGTTATATCAGATTATGACGGCACCTGTATTCTCAATTAAAATGAATTTTATTTGGAGATTTATCCGATATCATAATTTACTTTTCTGTTGATGGGATATTAGAAAATAAACGATGTGTTTTGCCAGTGGTATAAAATGTCATATGAAACAGGTCTTCAAAAATGTCACACTAAATACCGAAAAAACAGTGAGGAACGATGAGGTTTTGCCCTTGCAATTATTGTGTAAATCAACATTTTTTAATGTTAATGAACTGAATGTAATCAACACACATTAATTGACAAATACATATGAAAGTTAAAAGGGAAAGTGAAACTGGTCTTACTTTAAATGTTCATGATAATTGTGATGTCCCTAAAATACACATTGGCTCCCATATTAAAATAAAGACCCGCGTACAAGTGCATACATACATGTACACTACACATGTACATGTAAGAAAATCATACACTTCTTCCTGAGATAAGGAAATGGATGCCCACATATCATTACTTGCTGTGCCTGTCAGGGAGTGAAGGATTTTCAGTAGCCATGGCAGCTACATGTACATGTATGTAACTCTGATATGACTCTATGACTCAATCATCCAGTTAATATTGGGAGAAATCTACTTGAGAATGGTGAACAGTTGGGGAACTTGGCTCTTTGAAGAGCAGAAGACACATGTACATGTATGTAATCCCTAATCACTTCACAGGCTGATTTTTAGTTTGAGTTACTCCTTTTTTCAGCAGTTGTGTGTACAAGTACATAAGACTGAGTACAACATCTTGGCTTTCACTGTCAAATTGATGGTCCTTAATGAGAATCACCTTGAACCTATCGGTACTATAGTATCCCCACCTAAGCTGCAGAATCAAAGTAGCACGTACAGTACATGTACTGTATGTCAACTGACATGTACATGTACATCAATGCCTGTACAACCACAATGGTCAACTACATGTACATGTACTGTACTACCGGTATGTCATACAGCAGCGTAGTAGAATCAATGTGTTACATGTACATGTACATGTACATATTCAAGAACATGAAACTACATACGTACAAGTACATGTAATTTCTGATTCTTTGTAATGCTTATGAGCATAAATTATGAGTACATGTTCAATGCAGTGCAATACAACTGCACATGGAACAGATCCCAGTGAGACGACTGTTATGTAAAGAACATAAATTTCTTGATTAATCATTGACAAGGTTCTGGTACATGTATACCATTATCAATATTTCAATACATACTTGTGCCCACAATAAGGTTACAAAGGTAAGAGGTCTGCCCAAACAAAGATGAGTTTCTTCTTGAATACCCACAGCACCATTAGCAATACAACAAAACGAATAAGCACAATGGACATGATCCTTACTTTTTATGCACAGTCAGGAATCTGCAAGTTTTGTGCTTTGGATTAAACTCTTAAAACACAAAGAAAGTGTCATTGTTTAGGAGGAGGGGGGCAAATGAAAGATTCTCCTTCGGCGCAGTGGCTCCAAAACAGCTGATTCCTGGTGAACAAGGGGGCAGGGGGTACAGTAAAATGATCTTTAAGCTCCCAAGAGATCAGTCGGATTCCAAACAATGTACATTAAGCATACATGTACGATACATTTTGCATATGATGTACATGAACACTGGCATGTCTAATGGGCATGTTAACATGTTTGCGTTTTACCCATCGGACAGTACATTGAGCCCATGTGCTGCTTTTACTAAATACATGGATGCTGAATGCGATATACATGTACGGTACATGTATGTGTGAATGGGATACAAAGGACATTTACATGCACCGTATGTGTACTGTGAAAATGCATTAATTCTGTGCATACGGTAGTGTCCACAAACATTCCTGTTCAATGTTCAACTGTTTGTACATGAGTGTACTGTACTAACTAAATGTTTGAAAATATAGGTGTTTCATCAAGACCTTATAATTTTTGGCTATCACAAGTTCATTTTGATCATCTGATTTGTACATGCACTAGTAAGTGTGCCGGTATATGTACAGCTCATGTGGGAAAGAAGCACATTAGTGCAAAATTGTGTCGTTCTGAAACAAAAGGTGCTCATGACGAAAAGAGCAAAGACTTGATAGCTGACCAAAATACCCACAGTTGAAAGAACCTACAGTATTTTAGCAACAGGAGTTACATGTATGTCATTCTGGTACACAGAAATTTATGTGCGCATACATGTACATGTAAGTGTTCAGTAGTTACAGCTGCACATGTAAGGTCACAAATCCACAGGTACAGTACACGTACAGGTATAAAGAGTGCATAAATTATTGGTAAATAAGAAATATAGGAAATGAACGACATTTTATGCTGCAGCCTCAAAGGTGTAGAATCCAGTACCGTAAACTTACAAAATACTTCCTCTTTAAAGTACAATTGTACATGTATACATATGGTACATGTATGTAAAGCTCTGTAGAGATTTTTTCAAATTAAAAATACCTAAGCAGACACCAAAGTCAACACCTGCTCCAAATATCCAGCCTGATAACACAAAGAACCTTTCTCTTTTTTTATGGCAAAACTGATGGCCATGTAATCACAGCATGATGACTGTGTCTTCAATTCGATGAGATTTATCAGTAGTCAGTTTTGCGAATGTGGGTATACAAAGAGAGCTCAGTTCAAGGAGATAATCTCCAAACCCATTTGGAACTTAAACGTTAGCATTTACATGAACACAAGTCCTCAAACACTAGACAGGGGAAATATCGTACTTTGGAATGGTTATTTCCAAAACCAAGTTGTGCATGTATGTGCGTGACATGTATGGAAGGGACATACACTTGCCCTACCCTGATCAGTGTTTCAGACAATAATGAATCACTAGCCTTCCAGTTATTTTTCAACATGAAACCAGTTCTCCCACAATGAACAATACGGAGCAAACCCCTGCTGCACCCTCCAAAACCAGACAGCAACTGGGATCATTTGTGGCCTGAAGAGGGCAGAGCCCAAGTACAGGTTGAATTATGTACATGACTAAACATCTTTAGCATTAGACGTTTTCAAGGCGCCTGCTTCAACAAAGGACACAGGCAGCCAGGAGGCAATCAGGCTCAACAAGCATTGTGCTTATCCAGACAACATACAGAGCAGCCAAGGTCCAAAACATTTTGGACTGAGTGGGTGCCGCTGAATGCAAGAGCAGTATGGAGTCAACAACCCACTCTCGAGTTGTGATTGAAACTTTCTGAAATTGAGTGAAAGATTAAGAATGGGTTGTACTGGTAAATGAGTCAATAAAACATTATCTCCAACAACTGGAGTTGTCTTATTTTATTAGCCAATTAAAATCTGATGAGTTACAATGCAGAAACTGAATGTTGGATGGAGATAAAAAAAATTTGCAAATTTGTGGCAAAATCACTGTACGGTACAATACAAAGACTCGTTATAAGTACATGTACATACTGCACCTTGAACTGATTCAGATCAATTTGGAGCAGTGCTTTGCAGTGAGTTCATTCACCATGAGAGACTCGGTCAAAATATTAAGAAACAATGAAATAACGGTACGTATGCAAAGGTATTCAAACTGAGTGTTGTTCAGCTAGCCACTAAACACAGTAAGTTTCAACCTGTAAAAGCAAAAGCAATCTCACCTTCATGCTCTACACTTCAGTAAAGGCAAACAGAAACAGTTTCTGGGTTTCAGTATGGCGGAATACATGTAATTCAGCATAGAAAGATCTTATTTTTGTATCAGTACATGTAACCATATTTCACTATCAATCGCTCTACTTTGTCCGGAGGCACAAGTGACAAAATATAAATCACTTTGAAAGGACTAGTTGCGAGTCTTTTCTCGTTTGGATTTGAAGAGGAAATGGAAGGCTTTGTCAATGTACACAAGTAAGCACAAACAACACAACAACTTCTCAAATCAAGCCTCGACCTGCCAGGCAAGTTAACTATTTTTGCACTGGCCTGCAGGAAGTTTCACTAGCCCACTGGACATTGTTAAAGGGTTACAGAAATAGAAAACTGGGATCGCGAACCGCCAAAAGGAGGTTTTTTTGTGGGCGGGGAAATGCAGGATCTTTTATTCATTTGCAGTCACAATTAATGGGTAAACATTAAATTTATGATGTTTTTGAAATAGTTACATATTCATTGTTATTTTGAAATACTTCATGGATCTAAATATTTTCTATTTCTGTAACCCTTTAAGTAAAACCATAGAGGAAGGACATAAGAGTTTGAACTGCCCAGGCTATAACATCTGGCCAATTGCCGCTTTCTGGCATGCCCGGTATGTCCATAGTGCCAGAGTTGTAACTCCTTCTGTGTCCTTCCTCTACGGTAAGACTAACTTTGAATGTCTTTTTTGAACTAAATTTTTTCAACTGCTGCAGTGGAGCAATGCTAACAATTTTGAAACTTTAAAATTGGAGGATTCAAAACTGTTACAATTAATAATACACAGCACATACATGTATAATCAGCATATCAGCATTTTTAACTTTTGTTTTATTCAGCTGTACAAATGTACATGTGCAATGTAGGTGTTCTTTAAAAGCATGCCGGGCAAGGTAAAGAATGCATTTTACTAGTTTTTTAATAAACTATATGTCGGTCTAGTGCCAAGATCAAGGCCTGTCAAAAGTTTAAAGACATGCCTAAAGTACATACATGTATATTTTACTGCATGAATCAAAGAGTATGTTATGACACTTTTCACACAATTTCAAGTGCTTGTCTGCAATTTCTGCGACTTACAATAACCTGTTACAGCGTTATATATATTGCTTTACACATGTCTTCCCAAGTTCCCATCCAATGCAAAAAATATATACATGTACGTGTATATCAGAACACTAATTTCAAAATCACGAGCTGGAAAAATTTTACCTGTCCACCGACTTACAAAACTCTATACAGATAGCTACTGTAAAAGCAGCTGTTAATTTTTTTTCTTATTTTTGTAGCTGAGCTAAGCTAAGTTTAATCAACAGCGGACCAGTGCATAGCACAACTGCACAACAACTTTGCTGTGTGAATACCACAAATGGTACAAGTGGCACACTATTTCGACAAAGTGCTGGGCATTTGTCAAGGGGAAAGCAGAAAGAGGGAAACTCACCACCTCCCTGCATCATGCGGTAGAACTTGCTCTCTATATGGAGCTGGGGATGCTTGGACTTGACACATTCTAACTTGATGGCAACCTCTTCGGCAGTTCCAATATTAGTCCCTGTATATGCACATGTAGTAATCACATGAAATCCATGAGTCTGCAGAATATCGATAGATACCGTACATTTGACCTCCAGGAACACTCACATTGGCAAAAACCTGATGCTATTAAATGGAAACAAAACTGGATCAATGACAAATGAACTTTACAGTTACAATGCCATCTGATCAATCTGATCCCCATGGAATTAATATACATGTACATGAAAGCTGTCAACAGACATGACATTCCACAAACTTTGCAGGAATAAATGGTTGAACAAAAAGTTGGCAAACACATGTACTTGTGTACATTAGCCACTTTGCGTTATGTACATGTAGATACATAAAAACCACAAACAACAAACACCCCCCTAAAAAAATAAACCTTGAGGCTTACCAGATTCAATGGTTATTTGTTCATAAACCTCAGATGACTACATGTATGTGTACTGTAACTCAAACCTTTTCCTTTTTCTTCAAGGGCTCAACGTGTCACTAACCAAGGAATCAATCAGTAAGGTCAGTGGCACCAATGGCTACACACTTAAAGGTAGTGTACACCATTGGTAAAATCACCCAAATCGGACTACCATATAATACTGAAATATCTTACTAGAAAGTTCATAACAGCCTCAATCAATCTGCAAAATATTTCCGCCCTGGATGCTGTAGTTTTCGAGCAAATAGAAACTTTGTCCTCTTTTTTATGAAGGTCGGCTGACCATCGTGAAAGAGTTCATTTCTTTTCGAACATCACATTCTTCAACAGGTGTCAATTTTCTTCTGTGTAGTGTTTGCAGATGTTGTGAAAGTCTCCATTAATAAACAGGCAAACTCAAAAGCAGCTTAAAATATACGGACAGAAATTTACCAAAAGCATTGTGAACTGAAATCATAGGAAGCTGAATGTAAGGTGTAAAGTGGAAATAAATTGGATCAGTGTGAAGTTAGCTTTTATTTAAGGAAAGGATTTTCTTAACGTGAAGAATTCCAAATCACCCCTAGAGCATAACGGTATAATCCCAATATGGTGGCTGTTCCGAGCAGAATGGTGAAAGGGATTTTCGTCAACAAAAAGTATAATTTCCATACGTTCAACCTCCTGTGTTTCGGACAAAATTTCTTCTTTGCTTATAATTATTAGTAAATCAACTATAAGAATGGAATTTTTCGACTTTCATTGACGTGTAAACTGACGTGAACTGACGTGTGGTGCCCTTTGTTCATTTCCGTCTTTTACAGTTGTGTTATCTCTGTTGCTTGTTATTTCACTGGTAATTTGTTTACTGTTAAAAAGAAAGAACTGCTGCATGGCCCATCTAGCAAGGACACTAATCCAGCCCACCAAAATTGGTAATTTTGAGCATTTGAAAAAGTTTTGGTTTAATGACAACACTCGTTCACGCACTGCAGTGCAGTGGTGCGGACCCTACTGTTGGGATCCTTGAATTTTCACTTGTAACAATTATGTATGGAGCAACATTTCACCTCCCATCTCAAGAAAAGTGAAATTTAATCAAACTCCAAACATTCTGATTCAGAAATGTCGATTTCATATTCCCCTACAAAGTTCCAATGAAATTTCATTTTGGCCAGATTTTCTGATTTTTTTTTTCCGAAGTACAAAATGAACTTTTTAAAATCATGCGCCCAAAAAGATGTAAATTTTTTCTTTTTACATTTTTTAATTAGGTGAGAAGAGGTAATAATTCTTTACTAGAATTTATCAATTTTATAGAACATCTGGAAGTTTTTGTGGGATTTTCTCAGATATGTTAATAATAACGTTCATATCATTCACTCGTCACCCAGCACCAGATTCAGGGCGCTGGGTGACGAGCAAATTCATACCAGACCCATCTACAAAACGCCGTGCATATTGAAGTATACAAGTCTTACATGCATCCTTTGGTTCGCGACAAACATGCAACTTGTTAAAAAGCACAGTGATAGGCCTTTGTCTAAAACTACGTATTCACAGTGCCAAAAGTTCCACTTTTGGGTTTCACAACCCCTCCCCAGTGTCTGGTCAGGCAATGGGCCTCAATCCACAATGCTACCGGTACATTGTCGAAGAGGCGCATTACTCCAAGGTAAATTCTCACCCTTTGAACTGCTCCTTTTTAAGGGAATGAGAAAATGTCATGCCTGTTTCCTACCCTGACCCTGCAGATGTTGTTTGCTTATACTACCAATGCCCTGTAATCCATAGATTTTATGCAAGATAAATTATAAGACCTTCAATTTAAGCATTGAAAATGCCACTTTTTTTTTTATTTTTCAAAAAGGAGTTGACTCAAACATGAATCAAGTCAGTGGAATGTAAGTTGCAGTGAATATCACACACCGTAATCAGCCAATCTTGTGAAATTACGACAAAAAACCAGTGGTGTTCACTACCCAATAAGCTAGGCCTCCCAGAAAAATGATATCACTTAAATTATCTGTGTAATCTCTGAATCAATGACACACATTACTTACACCTCTTCATTCTGTTGCCATACTCGTACCCAACATTTATGCACAAAACGAGTTAACGAGTTCAACAACAACTTCAGCAATTTTTGTCATCTCTATACAAGTATGCTTAAAATGCAACACTGAACAGAAATTGAATTTTAATTGGTGAATTAATAACTGCATCATACATGTACATGAATACATAGTCACACATACCGGTACAAGTTATCTACCAGGTAGCATCAACAGACTTCAGTGACGTCATTCTTTGTTTACAAATGCACTTTCCAATAGAGACTCAGTGGATATTCTCCCAATTCCCTGCCATAGCTAAGCGCACATGGAAACAAAGCGTGACGTCATGTTGTTGTACATGTATATTTAGGTTTCTCTCTGCTGCATTTCACACAATCATGCATGGACATTTGTATGCTTCTTTGGATAAACAATGGATAAACTGTCAGTGCAATGCACTATTCCTCAAGTTCGCCCACTGTGCATGGCGGATATGTCTCTGTCACTGTTTGTATATTAAACAACATGGGATTTCCCATGATGTCTTGTTGGGGAAAACAAAAAACCTTTGCAAAATTAACTATTAAATCATCAACAGTCTTCAAAGTACAGTTTACACCCTTAAACGTCTTTTACTTGAATATTTCAGTCTGAAGAACAGCTGTTGCATTACTCAAAACATTTTACAAATGACTTCAGAGAATAAGTTGACTCCAGTCAAGCACTGTACATGTACATGTACCTGTATAGGCACCCCGAGTTTTGATTGTTGTGATACCAGGAAGTCATCCCTCACTTCGTGCTTCTCTGATGTCAATGACAGAGAAAGATCATGAGATGCAAGTGGGAAGTACAGTACATGCACTGCATACATGTACATGTAGTGTATGCGTACAGTGTACATGTACATGTACATTATGATGCACTTTCGTAAGTGTACAGGTACATGTACATGTACAGTACTAGGAAGGCCTATATGAACAGCACAGTGAATAAGGGTGCACATGCATGAACACAAGAACTCAACAAGAACTTTTTAGTTGGCACGTACATGTACATGTACATACATGTCTGCATGCATGCAAGTGTACACTACACTGGACGAACCTGTGTGCTAAACAAGTTGCAATGGATGTCATTATAAGTACTGCATTCTTGGAAACAATATTTGAGATGTGTGCACTATTCTCAACTACTAGTATAGTGTATGTACCGGTGTATTAAGTCTAAATATGAATGTCCATCATTCATTGAGCACTACCCATGTTTATTCACTACCAAACGAGCACAATGCCAGATACAAGAGTCACGGTTTGCATTTTTGAAGGGTACAATAATACATTCCTAGAGCACATGTACATGTACGTAATGCTGGTATGTACATGTACACACAACAACATTCAGGAGTTGAAATGGACTATTGGCCTTTGGTGCCATTATCAATAATTCACAAAGTGTTATTTTCATTTATGATCATGCTCATGCAAAATCATAGCCCTTTCCCATCCCCCAAAATATAAAATATTCATATTTAAATCATATTAATTCTACATTATGAAAATTGAGGTTGGTCCATTTCGTTTCTGAATTGAAACCAATTCATTATAATAATGAGGCAGCCTAACATGGGGGCAAGCACTGGCCTTGGCTTGCACAGAATTTCATTAGGTAGGGCCGGCCATGTGTGAGCTCAATGACCAGTAATGAAGGCCCTTCAGGAAATTGGCCAAACAGCTAATGCTGCACTTCTGGGGCCGAGGGAGTAAAGCCGCCTAATGCTACGTAATCTCATTTCTGAATGGTTGATTTTAGCTTGGAGTGTGAAAAAGGATAAATTGAATATGCATGTCTTCGTGGTTGTTTTCCCTTGAAACATAGAACAAGTGATTTCTTGAATTCAATACTGTGCTGAAGAAACAGTGCAATTCTAAACAAGTGCAAATTCACTTGTACATGTACTGTACATTGTATCTAAAGTAACAAGGAAAGGTGGTAACATTTTGTGCATGCAGGTCACCTCATTAAAAGCTTGGACTTTATAAGACGTGTGGAACAAAATGAGTAAAAGATGTGCCTTCGTATGAAAAAGCACACATGATCTTAATCTAATGAGTTCATTTTATCATGCTATTTTCTCCACTTTTTTAAACTGGGCATGCACATGCACAGTTACCTGTACATGTACTGGTGAACTTATATTTTGAGAAATGTGTCCTCTGGTATTACGTTATGCAGTTGCCCTACGGTATGTAGGGCCTACATGTACAGTACATGTACATGTTCATGTTTGTAAAAATGTACAGTACATACACATCTACTGGTACCACGGAATACTGCTCTTATATGTAGTTATGATTTATAACTTACCGGTACTTGGAATGTCCCTAGTTTGCCCAACTGGACATGTGTACAATGTATGGTGTACTACACACGTACACGTACATGTATTACTCAGTAGAGTGCTCAACAATTTAGGGCATGGTAACATGATTTGTGATGACTACAATTTTACCGAGTGAGAAGGATTTTAACTACCGGTACATACATGTAAACTGCTAGGAAAATAAAAATAACCTACATGTACATACAATATTGTATGGCTTCAAAAGAGTAACAAGTTTTCAGAACAGAAAGCATGCTTGGGAGTGGAAAAGAATATCCATTAAATCTAAAGGGAACTTTCTGACAGAAGTACAGTACATGTCAAAATGTTACAATCTTGGTTTTATTAGCTAAGATGGCAAAGTACACGTACCGGTACAGTACATGTATAACTGTAAGAACAAGTTTTTTATAAAACAACAAATTTCCTGCAACCAAAAATCTCTAATCCAGAGGTTTCTTCCTGGTATGGCACAGTTTGGAAAGATTTTCCATTTCATTTGGTATAACCTTCAGTGGAGGAGGCTGCAGCAATGATTTCAATTGATGCCAGTGTACAGTACACAGCTCAAAAAAGACTAGTCTCCTTTTCCAAGTCATCATGTTAATGAAGCCACGGTTATACATGCAAATGCCTTTGGATGAATGACATCATGCAGCACACTGTCATCTGTGTGAGCACTAATTATCTGTGCAATGTCAAAGAACCAGACCGCCCACCAGGAATGTCCATTATCTTACTGGTCAAAATGGAGGCAGCACCTTCTTTGTTATGAATATTAATTCTTTGTTATGAATATTAATTCTGCTACCTGAGTTAGTAACAAATGTAAAGAAAAACACAAGCCCTGAACTGAATCACACACTACTAGTAGGTTCTCTTTTTTCTCAAGCACAATGCGTGCCGAACATGGACTAAAAATTCATTGATGGTAGATTGACAATTGCCTTTCTAGGCTACATTTGAATACAATGTAAAACTGAGTTTCGAACCTTTTTACCCCCAAAAATTCACAGGGGTGCATGCCACTAAATTGGTCGATTTCTAAATGCAAGCCCATTAATATTTTGTGATCCCATGATCCCTTTAAAATAAGAGGTGCCATAATCGGGTCTAATCTTAAAGATATTTCCATGACTCGCTAATTTGGGATTTGCAGATTCTAACTTGGGGTATTTTGTTCACAACAACCCCAAGTTGTGGGCCTATTTTCCAAAGCGGCAGGCAGCTACATTCAGATATGCATGTTGTGGGTAGTTTAACTTTTATTTGGGCGAACATTTTGGGGCAAGGTGAATAAAACAAAATGGCATAGCTAATCCTCATGAAATAAAAAAGAAAAATGACCTTCTGGTCGTAATCTTGAATTTCCAGCGAAAGAAAAGAGGCCAACCTCTTTCTAAAAGTCACTACATGGGCTATTTCTTTCCAATTTTGCACTGTTTTCTAAGGGGAAGCATTGCTCTAAATGGGTACATGTAGATTTCTACACATGAACTCATTAACCCTAACCCCCTAGGGTGTACGTAAATTCGTATTGAAATTGGAGGATTTGGGACTGTTAGGGTTAATATTTTGTGATCCCATTGGGATTTTACAAAAAGAGGTGCCATCATCAAACACGAATTTGGGACTTCTAGCATCCAACTCGGTGTATTTCGTTCACAAAAACCTCCAACCTGTAGGTCTATTTTGCATAGGAGCGGGTGGCTAGACTGAGAGCTGATAGCATAGTTTTACTCCTACATGTATTTTGGAAGTGTTTTTGACAAGGGCGAATAATTTGCATGGCTAATCTCGGTAAAATTGAAACGGAAAGTGAACTTCTGGCCATAATCTTGAATTTCCAAATGGAAACAGGTCAACCTCTCCTTGAGAGTCACCAGGCACTTTTTCTGTCCGAGTTTGCACTGTATTCTATGGGTGCGTATTTAGTGTCGTACACCAATGCTTTAAATAACGCCTACATCAGTTGCAAATGCGACCAAATTTTTGCCAATACAATCATATTTTCACCATAAAGTTGTCATTTGTGGCCTAAGATAGCTTAAAAGCTACATAAAAAATGTACTTGAACAATTTTGAGTACGCTTAAAAATAAAAAAAGCAATGATTACTGTATGTTCTCAAAATTCATGCTGAAAAGGTAAATGAATGGCAGCGCAAGTCGCATAGTGAATTTAAAGCTACCGGTAACCGTATGTATTGCGATCACACACACGGCCTGCAAGCATGGGAAAAGAGGCAGTGTTGGTTAGTTCCAGATCTAACCATACGTTGTTGATACATTGTATACGGACACCAGGACCATTTTATAAACCGTGGCTTGGGTTCCATTTCTGCTGCAGCGTAAATGAAGCCTGAAATGGAGCTCATTCCGAAATTAAATGGTGTCGCTGTGATTTTGAGTGTCAGCATGATTTACGTAGCAGGGTGTCCTGCGACATGCTGAAACTACAGACGTCATAATGTCCATGCCTGAAACCCCTTGATTTCGTGGATTTACCTCATCAGCGCTTGTGTACGTACATACATGTACATGTATATGCACATTGTGTGGTATACATGTACGTGTGCCAGGCCGGGTCATGATTCTACAGCATGGATGGATGATGTAAATACAAGGTATTTGCACTACACGTTTGTACGTATGTTCATGAATATTCAGCACACATGATTACTAAAATTTCATAAAAAAGCAGGCGCCTACATTTTTCCCAAAGGCTACCAAATAATTTTTTCCTGTTTAAAGGGTTGCGTGCAACCATGGGCGCGTACGGGGGTATTTAGTGTAGTGCAATCATAGCCATACAAAGTGTTCCTTTTTTACTTGACAGAAGTTTCAAGGAACAGTAAGGTTTAAAAAGAAAGTCTAGCATTTGTTGAAATGTAAGGTACCGGACTTAACTCAAACAAGAGAACTGTACTGACAAGAAAGTTCTCAGCTTGAAGAATGAAATAGACATGTTGTACCCCCATCTTTACTCTCTGCGCATATTTTACAGAAATGTATCTTTGAAAGGAAAATAATTGTGACGTGCTAATTGTAACAATGCCCAACCTGCTATTCCAATTCATAAATTCCTCTCGAGTCAGTAAGTCAGAACAGGTTTTGAAAATTCCAAGTTTGAAATGGTTTTGATGAACAAGTTTACTTCATTTGTTTAAAATATGCCTCTTAGCAATGTGATGGTACATGTGCCTGTTACAAACAGTCGTATTCCAATCTCCTTACATGGAGATTTGGGCACGCATGGTGCGTACTGCTATGGTGGCACAGAACATAATGAGCCAGCTGGTGTTTATCAATCATTTGACCCTAACCCCCTACGGCCTTTTTGCTAGGGAATCTCCTCCATCCTCCAGAATCCCCCAATTTATGGGGTAAAAAAATTGGATTCTCCCTAAATCCTCCAAAATTTCTTCAAAATGTTACTTGGAGGAGTGCCTACTGCATCAATCCTTCACAATCCTCCGGCAATTCCTGTCATTGTGTTGAGGCAGTGTGAATGGCATTCTTGAGCAGTGCGGTTGATTCAAAAGACATATCAGGCTGAATTTATACATGACTAAGCAACAACAACACAAGGTATAACCACGACCTTAACTCATGGCATCCTTGGCAATCAGCCATGCACTTTTGCCATTCACCCTCAATCCTTCAAAATCCTTCAAAAACGCCCGAAGGATTTTGGACGATGAAGGAGGGCTGGGTTCTTGACCAAAAGTAGGAATGGCTAAACTGTTTTAGGTATCTGTGAATTTGTTAAAGAAGTCATGGGATGTTTCTTGGGCTCATTTAAACTTAATACATGTACTTCTTATCAGACTTTTAATAAAAAAATTTTTAAAATCCCCAAAAATGTATTTGAAGTGGGTAAGTCATAGCATGCAGGTGTATCAATCCATGTATAGTAGGTATTGCTTCTGCAACCTAGTATTTGTCCAAATTGGCTTTTAAAGAGAGATGAAAATAAATGCCATTTTCAAGGTTTGGGACAGGGAAATTCTGATTTGCATTTATGGATACAGTCAAACATGCTTAATACAAGCTCGAAGGGACTCTCCAAAAAACCTCGTCTTACGGTAAACCTCATGTTATACATGTTGACAATTATCCCATTCATAGAGCGCAAGCCTGGCGTCATGCACCAGCAAGCATTCATGTACGCGGCAATGTACATGTACTGCATACTACATGTACATGCAGTGGATTAGTATTCGATATACAGCCTTATAACTTAATTAAATAAATTTTAAATCATATTAATAAATACAATTCGAATGAATAAAACAATGATTCCAAAAACGTCTACTTGTTTGACACAACACTGGCTGGCTGGCCGGCCACCCTGCCTGCGCCACGTGCACGCGGCGTGGCCAGGCAAAGCACTCCTTGGAAACTGGTACCCGACGTTGCACGTACATGTAAGTAAAGGTTTAATTAAGGAACCAGTTCATAAAAGGACCAGGCGTAAGAGGGCATTGAAAATGGGGAATTTCCATTGGTAACTGGAGGGAGGGATCTATTTTCAAGTCAGGTTCACCCATAATTGTTCATGTTCGGCTAAAAAAACAAAACAAAAAAAAACCTTTCGGACCAGACCCGCTGTGATCAAAACTGCTTTGATGCCGCGACATCACAACACCTATTGTCGTATAGAATAAAGCCCCCTCTAGTGGCACAAGGTACAGAGTTGCTAAGTCATTGTTGGCAAAACTGCAGCACAAATTGCTGAGTGGATTAGCATTTTTGGAGAACTACTGACGCGCTCCATCAGGAATTACTTACTTGGGTTACGCTTTTGAAGACGCTTTTCAATTGTACTCGTATTAAAAATGCCATGGACAATGGTTTTGACTATGCCAGTTAGGCAAAAGCGCTCCTCTTGTCCGTATTTTCATCTTGGCACAGCTCGTATTAAGTAAGTTTTGTCTCATAGGAATGCGTACATTTTGAACGGAACTGAAGAAATACGCTCATCTTAAGTGCGACCTCGTCTCAAGCATGCTCGTGTTATTTGTGCTCCACTGTACATGTACTTGTTCTGTCGAGGCACTACTTAAGGAATTTGGTTACTGAGTTTGCCTTCAGCCAAGTAAAGTTTGGAAAAATTTAGGGCAGAATTTTGGAAAGACATCTGTCACTTAACAGATTGGAATTACCAACAACCACCATCTTTGTACATGTAAGACCGTGATTACCATAGCATAAAGGGGTTTATCATCAACCCTCACAAAAACAGTCATGATGGGATAAGCATCAACTGGCTGAGCTCAATTATTAATATTAGAAGGTAGCGGTACACGATGAATGTGTATGGCTCTGCCTCCACAAACTTTGTTAAAATTTCTAAACATGTACCAATTGCTGAAAGACCAATAATGTCAATTGACTCCAACTGAAAGGTCTTTCCATTTATGTCATTGCAAGTCACAAGGTAATGTTTTATGGCATTACCCTGCACATGTAGTTCCATTTCGGGCAGAGGCCCATTTCAATCCATGTGTAGACAAAGAGGGAATGAACTTCTTTGCATTACCAGGTCTTCAGCGCAAAAACTGTATAAACCCTCCTTTGGTTTTACAGCACAAATATGCACAAGTGCCCAAGGTCACTCTCTTGCATGTTGGTGCAGTGCACAACACAACACAGCTGTACTTCTTTGAGGTGTTTACCAAGTGACCCAAAGAGTGACTTCAGCATAGGAGGGTTAAAAACCATAGCATCACAACCCCATGAGAATAACAATGCCCCTAAGTCACATGGGTCGAGTTCGGGCAGCGTGTTTTTGACAAAGGTTTCTTGTTCTCACGCTCGAATGGCGGGAACAGGACTCAAGATTACTGTTCTCGAAACAGAATAACACACCACCTCCTTCTCAGGGTTTTACACGAACACACGGAAAAACTCTTTCAACAGTTATCAGTTTTAGCATAGGGCCAAGGTCCAAAACCAAAAGCACCCAAATTGACAAGATTTTTTAAAAAATTAAAATGAAATGGGGAGCATTTCACTGGTTAGCAAGAACAACAAGGGTTTCATGCAGCAATTAGTCTTTCTGTCTGTCAATTCCAAATTTGAACTGACCTTTGTTGGTAGATGTCACTGAAACCGACATTTGTCAGTAGGATAATGTGAATGACAAATCAGATGTCATGAAATCACTAGTCATTGTAAGAGAGTTACGTTATAATTATATTAGTGGGATAATATTCAATCAAATTTTTAAAAAGAAAATCAACAAACCTAAATAAATATCCCCAAAAGATCCACTTCCAATCTTACGTCCTAGTCGGTACTTGTTACCAACTCGGAGCTCCATTCCTGTGGACAAAGAGGAAGAAACACGGATCAAAATTTCTTGCGTCGGAGTGAATGATTCATCGTGGGTGTTCACCCCAACAGCTGTAAATTAATAAACATGGCTTTTAAAAGGGCCTCCAGGAGCATTCGAAAACGATTGAAGTGCCAAATATGAAGTGGACTCTTACCGGCTCACCTGCCTCAAATCACGCCAAAATACTCTGGATGATCTAAGCAACCATTTAGCTATCTCCACATGAGAAAATTATAGCTATATGGAGCTTCATAAAGCAAGGATGAATGGATTCCAAAGGGGAGCTCTTCACCTCCTGAGCTCACCCGACGCCATATTTATTTACGTTGTCTTCGTTGCTGCAGAATGTGCGCAGCCTCAGTACTGCGGACTTTTCCCTGTCTTGTGATTGGATCACAAATCACTGATGATGAATGCAGACAAACATGGCGCTGCCCATGGGTTCAAGTCGAGGATTCTTGAAGTTGGGTTTGTCGGAAGCTAGTTATGGCGTTTGGATACCGGGGTAAGATGTTATTCGCGAATTAACATCATTAAGATGGAAAACACTTATTTTCTCGAATTGATTTAGAGTAGCGTGAACTGCTCGAGTGCACATAGGCCCTAGCAGTAGCACTAGTAGCAGCTGCAGCTATCCGATATGCATCTGTCCAATTTCCGGACAGAATTAACTAATGTGTAGCCCTATAAATTTTAGCCCTAGACTGACTGTACAAAATACTGTAGACAATCTTGGTAGAACTTTATTGGGAAAGAGTTCTATATACGGACAACTCTAATTTTCCCTTAAATGTTATCCTAACACAAGTAACAGCCTTCAGAAAACGATAACATGTTCTGAAAAGTCAAATTTAGCCAAGCCTAAGCCTAAGAAAATTCCAGAGCATTTAGGCTTGATGTTAGGCCAGCCCCAGGGCCTACTTAGAAGTGTGGCGGATGTTTCCCCAGGCCTAACCTAAGTTTGAGGGGTCAAGTCTGAAACTTGACTCGAGCCTAAACTCTGGTTCCTCCTTGAGGAAGCAGATACGTTTTGGTGGAAATATACTGCCAATTAATAAATGTGATGCTCTCTGCCAATTCGACAATACACAACAAGAAGTACACCCGACAATTGAGATTGCTGATAACCTCAACAACAGTACAATTTATTTCAACATTCACAAGTAATTAATTTATTAAATGATTAGAGATAATTTGTATTGGGTAAATCTTTATTACAACCTGTATTGCTTTGTATGGTGTTGAGGAGAGATAAGCAATGTACAGCGAGTAATATTGCACTGTGTTGCACCAATCAGCAATGCACTGACTAATGTCGCTTCGAATGAACACTATGTCCAATGTTGACTAACATTCGACCAATTATCAACACTGGACCCAAGTTGCAGTGCACACCTCAGTGTTGCACTGCCTAAATGTTCACATTGATCACACGCAAACCAGTGAGCTTACTACATGTACATACACAGAGCGCTATGCTCCACCCATCCTGCATACATCACAGGACACATACACACTACACTGGTAATGCAGTCCTCATTGTTATGCACAAACAAATTTAAGAAAGTGCGTACACTTTCCGCCACAGAAATTAGACTCAAACCCTTAGTCTTAGTAGAAATCACGTTTTTTCAGACAAGTCTCATAGGTTTGTGGACAGAGGCATCAATTGTTGTCTGTATATGGAACTCTTTCCCTTTATTGATGATGTTGAATTGTCATCGAAATACATTTCAGGATCGCATGGCTATAACTTAAGATCTTTTGGATTTGTAATGTAAAGTTAGCTAGATTCATGGAAATTTCACAATGTTCAAATTATTTTTAATATAATGTCTTTCTCAGAAGGCTTTAAATTGCTTTCAAAAGGTAGATTTCCCACCTCCATAAGGAAACTGGAATGGCAGTTATAAAATATATGTGCACAAAAGTATACACATTTGCATACTTGTGACCTTTTGGCATCTTCAGACAATTTATAAGATATGTATCATGATATAACATACAATTTCAAATATCTGTATTTCGTATACAATGTGGCGTTGGAATTTGTAGGAAGGGGAGTGAACCAGAATTTCTCCCAACCCTGGGGACTCTCAGCACCCCCCTCCCACATTGGAACGGTGCATTTGAACTGATGATAATGTGCAAGGTAATTAGTAATAATAACCACCACATGTTTCAGTTTTCTTCTTTAATTAATGCAAATCAAATCAAACAAGATGAAAAAATGAAATCAAGGTGCATGTAAAGATATTCAGTAATAGGCCTATTTTTCTGAAATTGGGATTTCTGTTAATGTCGCCATGTGATTTTGTGAGTCGAATAAATATTTTTGGCAAAATGTTTTACGGCAAATTCAAGGTTTTTAAAGTCAATTAAGCTCCATGGGTTATGCAAATCACGTCATTCTTCATACAAGTACCCTTTGGTATTGATCAAGGTCAAAATCAAAGGTCACACAACAAGATTAAAAAACAGCATATCAAGAATAGCGCCACCAATATCTGGGTCCATGAATCTTGCTAGTAAAGTTCTCATAGCTTAGGTCATGTGGGTTCCGCTAGTCTACCTGAATGACCTTGGCTTACAGCCAAACATTGTTTTTCTAAGAGACCCCAGCATGCTAAGCCTTAGCCTGGGCCTGGCCTGACATGTCCAAGTACATAACTAGACTCTAAGAACCACCTCTTGACATTTGGACATGGTTGGCGATAGTACTGCCGACCATATCCAAATGTTGGGGTCGTACCTAGGGTCCTAGTTACGCTGACTGGCCTAGGCCTGATTTTACATGTATGTATATGATGTAAGCCTAGGCCCTAGGCTAGGCTATATGCACGGTGACAGTAATGTACGATGTTACGTGTACATTGCCACAAAAGTACACGTATATATGGGCCTGCAATAGGGAGGCTGATAATTTTTTCAATACATTTTTTGTTCTTTGAAGAAGACATTAGAGGGTAAGTCGAAAGAAGCATGTTGGTACACATGTAAGGTTGGATTCCATCGATTAATCTGCAACATAGCATCGACAAAGAAAATGTATTTTATGCAGGTAGATATTGTTTGAGATGCTGAGTTTATTTTATTAAAAGTGAAATGCAGAGCAAATTATGACTAATTTGTACATAAATAAGTGATGGATTTTTACAAATGTGGTAAATTCACATTTTGTAGAAGTCTTTGTGCTTTATTTCAATGAATAAAATGCTGAATGCAGTGGTGATTTCAAAACTTCTGAAAGTGGAAGTTAAGTGAATGTTATACCTCTACATTTATGTGTAAATAGTACAGGGTAGGAAAAGGCACAGTTCAATCATAATTTCCTCAGTAAAAAATGAGTTACTGATTGGAGAGAGCCCCGGCTAAAATTCATCGTCACTTAGCCTTTGCATGGAGTTGGTAAGCCCTTCCAAATCCAGATGATACAGAGTGCCATGGACATAAGCACAGTTCTGACTCTGCACTAGTTTCCACAACATATTAACCAAAACAGCATGAATAGGAACTTAATCATACATGTATGAGCAATAAATGCTAAACCAAATCATGGTGATTTTTGAGTGCAGTTTTTTGACTTACAGCCATGTCCTTTTGAAGCACCAGTACGTATTTGACAAGTCAGGGCCCAGTGTATACCTTGTATGCACAAAACGACATTTACCAGAGTACTATTCAACTGTTTCTGTTAAAAAGGAACAAATAAACATTGAAAAGCTGCGCTTATTGTTACTAGAGTTCAACTGCACTTTCATTTCAGGTTTGTTCAAGTAAGGCACAGCCGTTATCCACGATACTACGCAAGACCGGTTGTGGACCAGACAGCTTACCAAGATGGCCAACTGCCACTTGATGTCAGCAGGCCAGTGAGAGCTGCTACGTGTGATATATCCTCCTCAGATCTCTTCTATGATCCACTGATAAAGTGAGTGATACAACTGTGGACGTGGCAGATTGTGTGAATTCTCTTGAGTACTTGGTATTCTTATTGTAGTGTATTTATACTGTATGTGTCAGAATTAAAGTTGAGCTCAGCAGAATGTATCCTTTTTACCATTATCAAGATACTGGCATTTTGCCCATATCATTTACAGTAAATTCGTCAACATCATGAACAAGAAGGGCAAGAGGCAAACCGTCAAGAAGATAATGGACCGGGTAAGTGTTAATCAGTCTTGATTGAACCGATCGGTGGCAGAACCATCCAGGGGAGGAATGGCTAAGATGAAGCCCCCCTCCACTCCTGACCGATTTCTGCCAGACTATCAATGCCAAAGAAAGTTGGGCTGGGTCTCACTCAAAACATTGGACCACCAAAAGAGGTCCACACATCTGATTTTGGGATCTGCCTCTGATCAAAAAGCGGTTCTTCATGCTCGGGTAATAGATACTTGATGTGTTTTAACACCAAAAAGTCTATATCCTAGTTAGTTAACCAGTAACCTATTTATTACAAAAGGAATGTGACTATTGGCTGCATTTGTTGAAGACCTAATGATGGTTAGACGCTCAAATACATGTACATGGCCATTCGGAAACAAACCATTCTGCTACACACTCAGTGATACATAAGTATTGACTTTGTCCATTTTAATCGGACAAATTTATTCGAGCTTGATTTGGCTTGTTTTCTGGTTGGCAATATAGCATGGCTTTTTGTCATTTCATGACAATAGTGCAACTTGCAGCACGGAGCTGTGGAAAAATGGATGATTTTTTTGGTTTTAGGTTAACTGTTATCATACAAAGCTTTCCCCCTGAATACAGACTTTGGAGAAGGTGAAAAGAGAACAGTTGGTGAAGTACAACAAAGCCCCCGAAGCTGAGAGGTCAAGTGTTGAGATCAATCCACGAGTGATCTTCCTCAAAGCTATTGAGAACTGCAAGCCCTTAATGGGTCTCGCCGTTGTGAAGAAGGGTGGCAAAAACTACCAGGTCAGATGAACAAGCCACTCTATTTAATAAAAAAATCATCTCCCTTGGAAACAGTTCAGCTCTCTGAAATAGTTCTAAGATCCTTTGTTTCTGGATAGAGAAATACTTATGATAAATGCCTTGCTTATTGCCACAAATAAACCATGGCCCCAAGAGTAGACCCAACTCTACATTCCAAAGGTTTGCATTCACCAAGGAGATAGACATCATAACACAACAGGGCAGGTACATTGTATGGTAGAGCTTGCATTCAAGGGATGAGAGACCAACCAGTGCTGGACCACTGAGCCACCATGTGACCAGAAAAACATGCCCAAAACCTGAACTAAAAAAATAAATAAATACTAAAGGAGTCTTACTAACTAAAAACATAGGCTTTTTCATAAGCATCAGTTACAATAATGTTTTTGCCATTTTGCTTGTTGCCTTCCTGACAGGTGCCAACCCCCTTGACTCCCAGCCGACAGAGATTCCTGGCCATGAAGTGGATCCTGGAAGAATGCAGCACCAAACCACTCAAAGTTCACATGCCGGTCAAGCTGTCCAGCGAACTGCTGGATGCTTACAACAACACGGTACTGATCGGGGACTAACTTCATGGGGCGCCTAACCACAGAAAAAATACTTGCTTTATTAAAGACCATAAAGTGCCACGCAAAATGTGTATTGTATTTATGAGAACAAAACCTTGTTTGATATCATTTCCCCTGGCCAATTTTTTTTTATGGAACCTTTAGGTCTGTGATTAGAAAATCTGATAGAAATGTGGATAAAATGTTAAGTGATAAATGAAATTGGAAAATGACATTCTCACACACTTTCTGTATTTGCAACAGTGCATCATCTTGTTTGATTCATCTGTGCCAACATTCATTTAGACCATCAAACAATCCAACATATGATTACTGAAACAAACTTACGACATCGACTACCCTTCTTGAATCTGTGTGTTTACTTGAAGACAAAGTTGTAAAAGTGCTGCAATTTGTGGACTAAAACACGTTTTTCTCTCTTCAAATGTCATTGAGGGATTTCACATTCTTCACTCACAGCACCATACATAATGGTATCAAAATTTTAAAGTATTTGCTTTCTCTTCACTTCTGGAATGCCAGGGTAAAGTCATCAAGAGAAAGCATGATCTACACAAGCAGTGTGAAGCCAACAGGGCCTATGCACATTTCAGATGGTGGTAGGAGGATTGCAAAGCAGCACCTTATTTATACAGACAATGCACCGTGTGTCTGGGAGGAAATGACTAATGGATCCCCACGAGATTTACCTGGCTATTCTTCGGTAACAAAGGCTGCCCTTTGCACAGACCTGAAGTGCACTCAACGTCCTCAAAGGATGGCTCCCAAGGCTTACCAGTTCCATGGACGCTCGCCATCGAAGCGGAGCAATTGTGACAACCCACCTTTTCCACCTCTTCAACGACTCCCCCCCCCAAAAAAAACAATAGCAGCCTGATGGCTGTAGCTGCATAGGCCGTTTTAGCAGTGGTTTCGGACTTTGGTCATTTGCATGCATGCTGTCAAGTTCCTGTTAAAGGTTTGATTTAAAACCAAAGTCTGAAGAGCAGAACCCTGGCGAGGCGTATACCAGAGTAAGATAGAACAAAGGAAAGACAAATGCATTAAAAACTAACCAAATACAAAGAAATCAAAACAAAGCTTTTCTAAATATCAACAATGACTGTATTTTTGTCTGTGGTGGGCTGTACAAGAAACAAATACTGTTCAACAAACAGTTCCAAGTTTTTTCTTCAACCGGATAAATATACAATCTTGAAACTCTGTGTACAGTCATTAATATTAAACAATGCCCATTACTTTGGAGGAATTGTTTTTCTTTCATTTTTTGACAGAAACACTTGTTGAATAATTGGCAGATTTACACATTTGTAAAACATATTTCTGATCCATAAGCACATATACAGTTTTCTGTACTAAAATAAATTTTCTTTCAAAACACACAGATCTTTGCTTCCTTTCCTTGCCTGTTTATATTCCAGCGCTTTGTACAACACAGACTCCACTGAATAATGCAGTGCACATTAAATTACTACTAGTGGGAATATCAACAAAGTTGCTATGTGCAACAACACTGCATGTACAATCACAGGTCAAACTTATACAGAACACAAAAATGGTCTTTGAAAAAACTACCATCTCATGATGAACCTTTTAATTTTTTTTTTCAATTACTGATGTGCTGACAAACCAGACCTTTCTGAAGCAGTTTCCACTCTGCTTATCAGTCCTGAAGTTTTCTACTATTTGTCTTTTTTTGTTCTAATCACTATGAGCCTGCTGTTGATTCTCAGAATCATCACACTGCAAAGCTTTTTTTATTAAACATTTCACGACAGGTAGAGTGTTCATGCATCCAATAGCTCAAATATAGAATACTTCTAACCATCAAAATTTACATATGATTTCTTCTATAGCACTGTAGGGAAAAAAGTACTGTTTACACAAACATTCAGTGCGTGCAAACTGTATACATGTACGTCAAAGAAGTCACCTCTCCAGCTGGATGCTTGCAAAGTCAGGTGGTATACAAATATTACATTTGACTTTGGACAAATATGACTTGAAGAATATCAGTGGTGCAAAGGGAAAGGATACAGCAATCAGTTTTGGAGACACCACTGTGGAATGAACAGCACAAGAATCTGCTTGGGCATGGGAAAAAACTAACCACCAAATATACGCAGCTAGCTTTAATACCAGTCGAGTTGTCGTACTGTCGTGTGCCTCCGACCAGTACTTGGCTCGGTAGATACTGAAAGTGAAAAGGTTACAGGGCAAGCTTCTAGAACCCTCATGCAGCCCACCTTTGGAGATTCACATTGGACTGCCCTATCATGTTCTTTAATTCATGGAAGAATGATTTCTAACTGAAGCCATCCCAACAAGGTTAATTTTAAGCACGATGTGATATCAATGAATATGCTTGTAAATATTTCACAAAGATTTTTTCGGGGGAAGTGTAAATGACCAGAAAATAATTTCAAAACAAGAAATGGTGCGCACTATTTTTCCTATTCAGGAGCTCAAGAAACCTGCCATCAATGATCAACTTTCAGGCTCTATAGAGTACCAAAGTGAATACCTCACGTGCACCATTAGTGTGTAAAAGGCATTAGCGCAAGAACCAGCGCTTGAACCTACACGCGCGTACTCCATTCGTTTGCACTGCACTTTCTGGTTCACAGTGACGTCACGCTTCGGTACTCTATTTTTGCCAAGCAGACCTGTTTTTATTTCCTGCAAAGCAGTCAAGTGACATTAGGCCCCAACGGCCTGAATGTTCAGACCAGTGCATACGGGTATCTCCAATGTGCCTGCTTAAAATGGAGAGTTCATCCCCAGCTTGGTGCCAAACTGAAGTTGTGTCCGCCTCTGCCATTTGACAAATACTCTAAAAGAAAAAGAGTTACAAATAAAATGCAAATCATCATTCAACAAGTTAACATTCAGGTATCACATTAAAATGGTTGACTTGTATCTCATGGAACTACGGAAGTATGGAGATGAAGTCTGCATTCGACCTACCTGATTTCAATGAGCTTGACTGCCTCGTTCAACACCAGAATGACCAGGGGCCAGAGCAATGCTACCAACCAGACTGCCAAGGGTACATCAGAGAGAGTGGCCGCTTGACCACTGGCTGCATCTGCTGTCCACAGCCTCACGTCCAAAACAAAATAGATAATCTGGAGCGCAAGTCTTTTGTGGGGTAAAAAAAAACACAAGTTCAGAGTGTGATCATAATTCTGAACGTTATGGCTCTATGCATACATATTTGTGGTTCCTGTGTGACTTGACTCAAACTGTCTTCATTTTCCAAACTTTCATTTGAGATTTTATCAGTGGATCAACCTTTATTTTGAAAGCCCTATTCCAGAGAAATGATTGTCATAAAAATACAGATGAATGGCTTAAAATTGATCTTTACTTCATTTGCAAAACCATTACATTTTATACGGGCGATTATATTTTTCATTTGTATAAAGATGAACAAACTACGTTTAACAAATTCACTAAAGAAAAAAACAAACTACCCTCCCCCCAAAAAAACCCAAAACAATCTCACGTTTAATTAATTAGGCTGCAATATCAAACAATTCATGGAATGCTGAGGTGCAGACCCAACTTATAGATTAGCCTAAAGATTAAAAGATATTGCTACTGTGATAGCCTAAACTGAAGTAGTTGTTTTATCCTGTCCTAAATTTCACTTCAACCTGCTTTCTCTGTTTGTAAGTCCTTCCACCCTTTACTAAAATTGACCCAAACCCCTTTCTTCCCCAAAAATCACATGCGAGTAGTGCTGCTATATGGAGTACCAAAGTGAATACGTCACAATCACAATTATGCGAGCACAAGGTATTAATGAGAGAACCAGCGTGTGAACCAACACGCGCCTGCACTGCATTCGTTTGCAATGCTTTTTCTGGTTCAAAGTGACGTCGCACTTTGATACTCTGTAACTGAACACTCTTCTACTCACAGGACCAGTACCACGGCACACCACATGCCATTAGTAAATGGATGCTTCCTCCACAAGGGTTTCAGATTGTGCACATAACTGATTGACGTGATGACTGAGAAAAATAAAACAGGAAATTTAACATTAGTTCAGGTGTAAATCTTTTATGATTGCAAAAATCATACAACTTTGCTACAGGCATTTGTGGAACATCAAACAAGTCCACTTTCATGAGCAAACTTAATTTCTTTGAAAGTTCTCCAACCCTCACCAACAAAAAAAGGAATTTTACCAAGATCACTTTATGTAAGCAGCTACAATGGAGAAATTATCATTATTTGAAACACTTGGGAAATTCCAATTTTTCAGACAGAAACATCAAAAGGTGAGAAACATCAGAAAACATTTCCTAACTGCATTTCCCCAACTGTAATCCACATCCACCACCTGAAAAAATCACTTAGGCCCTCCAAAAATCACTTTCTTTGAATTCTCCTAAATCATATGATCTTAGACCATATTCTTGAAGAAAAATGCTTACTGAAGTACAGTACAAGCAGTGATGCCTGCAAGTTCTGGGCAAGTACCAGCTGGGAAGAATGCTCAGCCCTCAGTCCATTCCAAGGAGATGAGGAGTTTCTGAAGAGCAGAAGGGAAAGATGACCTTCAGTTCTGGGGTCATTTTATCAATCTGCTAAGCGCTCTGTGCAAAATACATTTTTTTCCTGGTAACTCTTACTACCGGCTCAAATGTCTGGTGACCTTTATTCTCAGCGAAGGGTTTATTGTCAATTTTACCAAGTGAGAAAATTTGTAACACAATATGTTTCAGCAAATTGGCACCCATGAAATGGAACATTGAAAATTTTCCATGGACCTAGTTTCCTTCTACATATAAATGAAGATTCTTTTTGGGACGCCTCGACTGAGATGTGGATTAACTTGAGGACATCTGTCTTTGTCAGGTTTATTGGTCATTATCAAGTTTATTGGTTAATTGGGAGAGAAAAAGGAACTACGGATTTCTAGTAACAAGAGTGAATCATTTTATCTTTACCACAAGAGTCCTCAATCCTTTCATAAATATAGAATTGAGGACTGTTAGGGTTGATATAAAAGGAATACAGTGTATTAATCTTAGATTTCTCTTAAAAGGCAAAACTTTGGCATCACAAGAAATTCTTTTCTAAACTACAATTTCCTTTGAATAACAACTGAATACTGAAGCAATGTCAGATTTTACTGAATGTAAAAAAATCATCCATGAGAAAAGAAAGAAACATTTCCTAAACTTGGAGGTGCTCACCACCGCAAAATATGCCTGAGAAGGAGATTTAGTATCCTGGTGATGGTTGCTTAGTGACGACTCACCTGTTTCCAAAGATGAGGTGGCAAGTCTCGGTGGGCATAGCAGTCTTCTGGCAAAAGGCATGGAGGGTGAGGGCGTGGCACAGCAATGTGATCAAACTTGTGATGGCAAACCGAACCAGAAAGTAGAACACATATAGCTGAATAACCTGATTAAAAAAAGTCAAACTGGCGTCTTGGGAAAACATTGGAAAATGTAGTCTTTATACCTATAAGTTCAGATAAATGTCAATTTGAATTGATGCCAAAAGATATGCATACATACACGTGTAAACATATCACCTGATAATGTTTACATGGCCCAAGGTGCAAACTGGTTGAAGGGCATGTGTACAGCCTGTGTGTGAGCTTGGCACCACCATGCTAATGGCTTAGTTTGGTTGCTGGATTTGTATCTACTTACTGCTAACTTTCCATTCCAAAGCTTCATATCTTCTCTGTCTACAATGACAAAGACAGCGCTTAGACTAGCCATAAAGTCACAGACCCAGACAAACCTGGGAATCTCGGTGCTTGAGGTTCTTGCCCGTCGCGCTGGTCATGGTCTGATGGTTGACCTGGGAGTGGAACAACGACATGGAGAGCGATGGAACGATGATGACCGCCAGCCACAGGACGTGGCGGCCAGCCAGCGGAGGAGGCAGGAGGACGAGGGAGGCGAGGACCTGGACTGCACTCAGCGACAGCAGGGCGAACATCAGGAAGGTGAAGACAGTACTGAGGGCTGTGCACAAACCCCTCGCCTGAATAACGGAAGGATCCATCCAAACAAAATACACAGCATGGATTAGGGCATTCTGTTCACAACAGGTAGGGATGGGGGGATGAAGGGCAAAATTATATCGGCTACGTCACTGACAATATCCAAGGCTGTCTCTCAAGACTATGTTAGACACTGTTACTGGGTGAAACTGTTATCTATTTTTTTGAATTAATTATCTGCCCTCAAATTTTTAAAATGTTTATTATCTTACTATTGCTTTAACATTTTGCCTGCAGAACTTTAATCTGATAGAGATGATCCCTTAAATATGATGATAAATATGATGCTAAGGGAAGGAATGTGAAATTTAACACGTTGAAAGAGCACATGATCAAATTATGTAGTCCATCCAATATCGAGCATGGCAAACTTTTCCTGTCCACGTAAACAGGTACACCACAGGGCACTGCTTGGAACCTTCTATAACTTTTAGGTTTCCACCTACTTTCCGGTTTTATATGGTCCAATTTAAAAGAAAGAAATTTCAAAAGAACTCAACAGAAATAAAATAGAAACCATCAATAATATTTCCATAATAATAATAATAATAAACCATACTTATTAAAAGTGCATATCACTGTGAGGTCCCTATCAATGGCAAACACTGCACAATGCTCAAAACGATGACTTCTGCAAATAAATGTTGAGTGTAACACAGAGCACAGGACACACAGCTTACAGTTACCTCTTGTATGAGACTAATGAGGCTGAAGTTGTGATTGCACCAGAATGACAGCGAGCAGGGCAGACTGATAAGGAGGCTACCAAGACCGGCCGGGGTGTGCCAATACGGCTTACTGCAGGAGAGCTGCTCAGGTTTGTCCCGGTGGAGACACACATGGGGATAAAGCGGCTCCACTCCAAGGCTGTGCGAGGTGTTGGAGGAAAATTCCACAGTAAACCAGTTACTTCTAATATTTTTCTCCCCTCTGTGCATTTACGTCTGTTAGTTTTTCGAGGTTTTAACTCTTCAAAACTCTTCATTTTGCACATTGAATTACAAAACGCAGTAAAACTGCTCACAGTAAACCCTTGTGGATGGTATAGTTTCCTTTTCAAAGCTCATTACTGTTTTTCTTTTGTTTTAAACTTGAGACAAGGTTAACTCCAAGCCATTCCTCATTGCACTACACAATAGTCCGACTGCACCACCTAAGTCACATGAACTGTATTGGGTATCAAACATCTTCTATAGCAAAGTGTGTAATAAGTATTGTTTACCAAAAAGAAAGCCGATTGTTGGTATAATGCTCAGCACATCAGTAGTCTGAGTGCTTTACTGGCCGTCGGCTTTATTTTTGGGAAATGACACTTGTGACACGCTTTGCTGTTGGAGGATGCTTGTTTGCTGATGTTTGATACCTACTAGAGATCACATTACTTAGGCCATGCAATCGGTCTATAGTTCCACTTGACCCCTCAGTACTCTGAAGCCAAACCTTTTAATTACACAGTCAATAGGCATATTGACTCTCTTCAGCTAACATGGCTAAAGGATTTCAAAGTTGAATTCCTTGCCACAAAGCAAACACTTTTATGATATCATCAGCCAAATATGCTTGATTTCACTTCGCGCACTTCCCCCCCCAAAAAAAACTTAAGAATGTGGGTCATACAGTAACAGGTTTATGAGAGATCTCTAATGAGGAACAGCTGATTCTCATATAAATGGATCAGTTGCTGCATGTATGTGATGCATATTGATATACGTGATGCATATTCATGCCGCTGTTGGTCACCTGATATCTGCCTGTGCAAAGAGTGGCATGTTGAGGAGGTTGACACTGCTCCCTAGGCAGCACACCACTTCCCCGTAGGTCTGCATGATCTTGAACATCTCCTGTGTGGCTATATAAAAAATAAGAGAGAAATTCACAGTGTAACCATTTCTATAAAACTCAGTCCAACGTGGCCAAATGGACTCTCTGGAAAGATGGTACAGACAAAAACTAATCTCTAACTACCTGCAGCCGATTTCACGAAACGTGGCATAACTTGGAACCATGCATTAGCCTTCTGACACAAATTTATGCAGTAGCTGCGCAATATGCTTCCATTCGATTTCACGAAAAGTGGCGTAGATGCACCACGTTTTAATAATATTAAATTTCTTGGACGAGGACAAAAATGTCTTTTATGACAGCTGTTCTTTTGCAATATACCAGCAGCAAAAAAACAGTCATTGAATCACATCCGCCCGCCA